>LVTN01000693.1:81945-107791 GCA_001649415.1 Musa itinerans | reverse complement strand
AGGATTAACTACGTTGAAAGTAAGACATGCAGCAGGAGTTGCGCCGGAGTTAAGACTATGATCACGTTGGGAGTTCGAGAGTTCGACGGAAGTCCGGACGGTCGTCGGAGGTTTTGCGGGAACAAATCCGAGAAGTCCTGGAGCTTGCCATAGAAGCTCGTCGGAACTCGCCAAGTGGTTCGTCGCAAGTCCAGGAGTTTGCCGGAAGTCCGCAGGAGCATCGTCGAAGGTTCGTCGGATGTTCGCCGGAAGATCGCCGGAAGCTCGCCGGAAGAAGCGATTGACGCATCGGAGCAAGCTGCAGTATATGCCTTAAGAAATGTCGTAGTTAGCACGATGGATGAGTTCACCGATTAATCCGCTTACATAATGCTGGATGGTTGATGATACCTTATTGTTAGACAACGATTCCGTAGTCCTAGTGGTGTATTTGGTCCTTAGACTTGAGACACTAAGGATCTCCAGTATAAGTACTCCACTCTTTTATACCAGACTTATAGGTTTGGATGTTCCAAATCTAGCACAACCGGTCATTGAGAGTGACAGTTAACCTTACGAGGGCTATTGAGTGTCGATAGAAGATTATCCACTCTCAGTGTCATGAGAGTAATATCTCATGTGTTCTTGCTCAGACAAATCCTTGGCCGGTGTCATTCGGATTGAGAGAGAAAGAGTTTTCCAAGAGAATCCGATTAAAGCGAGGCTCGAGTAGAAACCGTATGAGTCTGACAGCACTATGCCCGGTATACGATCTTTGGGATATTAGATGGATGAGAGACTATAGGTACACGATAACTGATGACAGATAGGTCCAATGGATTGGATTCCCCTATATCGACTACGACGTAATGGCCTAGTATGTCCGTAGTCGATGAGTTGAGTGAATTTTTATGGAGATAATAATTCATTAAGCCAGAAGGAGTTCTGACAAGTATAACTCACGGCTAACTCGATATTGGGCCTAGAGGGTCACATACATATGGTAAGCATTGTGTTGAGTAGAGGTTCGGATATGAGATATCCGCTAGAGCCCCTATCTTATTGGATATCCAATAAGCCTCTGAATTATTGTATCATATGAATGAGATCCAATAAGATCTCATAAGAGATTATTGAATAGAGATCCACTAATCTAAGAAGCTTGGGTAGTTGGATGAAGATTCAATACCCAATAGGGGATGATCCATTAGGGTTAAGTTGATATGAGACCTTTATAAATAGGAGGCATTCAGTGGTTCATAGGCTAGAGCATTTGTTTGCTTCTCCTATTCTCCTCCCCCTCTCCACCTCAAAGCAGGTCTGGAGTTTTGAGGAGCGTCGTCGTAGCCCTGCTATGTAGATCACTACTAGAGATGAGGGCGTTTGACCTCCTTCACCCTCTCCTAGAGATTTGCAAGGATTCAGGGATATACATCTCCCTAGGTAACAAAATCTTTACTATACGTAGTTTTCTATTTTATGATTTTTCGCACCAATCTTCGCACGATGACAAATAAATCTTTGGAAAATTGGGGATTTTGTTTTATGTTCTTCCGCTGTGCATGTGATTTCGCCCCCAAGATTTTTCAACAATTGTATATTCCTGAAATCCTACAGATCTGTAGAGAGAACGAAGGAGGTCAACTATCCTCCTCTATAGTAGTGATCAACACGACAAGGGCTATGAAGATGCTCCTCAAATCGCTACTCAAATCTTCTCGCTACGTACCACACAATTAAGAAGGGGCGACCCTTCTTGCTATCCACATGCCCCAAATAGGGGCTGTTGGCTGAGGAGGAGAGAGGGAGAGGAGAATAGGAGGTGGAAGCTAAAAGGGTCTAGCATATGACTCTTTGGTTCCCTCCTATTTATTGAGGCCCTATGTCAACTTAACCCTAATAGATCTTACCCGATTGGATACTTGATCTTTATCTAATCACATAAGCCTCTTAAATTAGAATGTCTCTACCCAATAATTTGTCATTAGCTCTTATTAGATCTCATCCATAACATCCAATAATTCGGGGGCTTATTGGATATCCAATAAGATAAAGGCTCAAGTGGATATCTCATATCTGAATCTCTACTCATCGTAACACTTACCATTTGTGTGTGACCCTCTAGGCTCAATATCGAGCTGGCCGTAAATCATACTTATCAGAACTCCTTCTGGCTCAGTGAATTATTATCGTTATAATAATTCACTCGACTCATCGATTACGGACGTATTATATTACTACGTCGTAGTCCGTAAACGATACAAGGGAATTCAATCTATTGGACTTATTTGTCCTCAGTTACCGTGTATCTATAGTCCATCATTCATCTAATATCTCAGAGACCGTATACTGAACATAATGTTGTGAGGCTCATATGGTTTCTACTCGAGTCTCGTTTTAATCGGATTCTTCCGGAGAACTCTTTCTCTCTCAATCTGAATGACCATGGCTAGAGATTTGCTTAAGAAAGAATACATGAGATATTCCTCTCATGAAATTGAGAGTGGATGATCCTTTATCAGCACTCAATATCTCTCGTAAGTTTGGCTGCTACTCTCGATGACCGACTGTGCTAGATCTAGAACTTCCAAGTCTATATGTCTAGCATCAAAGAGTGAAGTACTCATACAGGACATCCTTGGTGTCTTAAGTCTAAGAACCAAATACACTATTGGGACAATAAAATCGTTGTCTAACATTGAGGTATCATTAACTATCAAATATTTTATGAGCAGATCAATCAGTAAACTCATTCTCCAAAGAACACTTGTGCGGTATTCTTAGTATTCTCACATGAGCAGCTCTGAGACTAGTTGCCTCCATCATGTTGACGGGTATACAACACACTAATCATTTCGATCATCTCGATGTCTCTCTAAGTGACTATGATCGAGATTATTTAAAGTCTATGTTTAAAGATAAATTGGTTTTATTATCGTGATCTTATCATGATTCGATTCCCAAATCTATAGACATCACAATACATGTAATAAGAGTAGGACATTTATGATTGGATATATATATGTTTTAGATTCTATGGATACTTTTGTTTATTAAAATGATAGAGAGTAGATGTAGTTTCAAAGAAGCAAATGTAAAATTATGCTATCAAGTAGGACATTTATGATTGGATATATATATGTTTTAGATTCTATGGATACTTTTGTTTATTAAAATGATAGAGAGAAGATGTAGTTCAAGAAGCGATTGTCAAAAGTGCAAGAAGCGATTGTTAAAATGACGGAAAGATTATTTTTGTTATTTTGAAAAAGTTAGGATATATTTTTATATGCAATATATGTGAGTCATATGATCCTCTGCCTCTATTTTATACCTCACCCAACTTCGCGATTCCCTTCCGTTTTAAACCCTAGGATTTCATCTCGTCCGCTCCTAATTTCTACCGCGCTTTCGATGCCGAAAAGCGATTTCCATGACGACGACGACGACGACGACGACGTCGTGTTCCTTGGATCACCGCCCGGCGGCGGCGTCAATTCAGAAGATCCATCGGTGCCGAAGCCGGTGGAAGCGCAGCAGCGTTACCGCACACTCGAGTGCCGTAACTTCTGGAGAGCTGGGACATATGAAGTACCCTCAGGACCTTTACATCGTGCCCGGCGCGGTTCTTCTTCTTTCCTCTCGTGCAGAACAATTCAGTTATTTCCTTGTTCTTCTTTGTAGTTTTTTCTGCTGTTTTCAAATTTGTGACTTTTTTGCTGCAGCTGCTCTGGAATCGTATGATTTTGATCGGGCGCGCGTGCACCCGAAGTTCTTGCATTCCAACGCCACGTCTCACAAATGGGCTTTCGGTGGTATATCTCCATACTGTTAAATCTTCTATTTGATGAAAAGCTGTATAGTATGAATAGGATGACAGGCATCATTGGAAAGATTGGCAACAGCTTATATGTTAGTAGCTCTGGTGGTTCTTAAAACTCTTTTCCTCTCTACTTATTGATACTATAATGCATTTCTTTGGAAGATCTTCCTTTAGCATTATCATATCAATTTGGCATATCTTTTAGGTGACGCCATAGATTTGAGATATTGTCAACTATATATGTATTTGTATATGTTCATATATTCAGATATTATTCTTCTTTGCTAAATGTTAAAAAAATATATGTAGTAGTAAAATTGGCAGGTTTCTTCTAAGGATTTTATGCACTAGTATTTCATTTAAATTAATTAAGACTAATTCAGAGTTAGCTATATTTCAAGATAATTCAGATCCATTGTTTGAATCTTGGATTAGATGTTGGGACATTACTGCTTTTTGTTGGTATCAGGAAAATCATTTTCCATAAAGTTGATGAAAAATTAGGACTTGCTTCAACAAACATGTTAAGTATTGCACATAGTTGCATGCAGGTTTTGTTTGTGCATAGAAAATCCACTTTTGTTTTCATTGAAAGTTGAACAGCAAATAATATGTTGAAGGCCAAAAGAAGGTTTGATGTTAATTCTGATCAAAAAAAGGAAAGAAAGTTTGATGGTTGTTTAAGAGGATATTGCTTATTTGCCGCTGTAATTGGGAAAGACGAGCAGTTGTGGAATAGAGCTGCAAGGAAATGGCACTTTAAAGCTAAATGGTAAAGAAGCAAAGAGAAAAAATAATTGGCTGTTAGTTCAGATATGAAAGAATAAACAATAAAGAATACATAAGAAAAAAAAAATATCAGAGAATATGGAAGATAGAGAGAGAGAGAGAGAGAGAGAGAGAGAGAGAGAGAGAGAGAGAGAGAGAGCTTCTAGCCATAGGTGAAATTTGTGCTTTCATCAATTGTCAGCTATGAGATTGTGATCCTTCATTACACATTTTGTTGACCAAAATCCTAAATAAGTTAGTATTCATAATAAATAAAAAATATTGGATGATTCACAAAAAAAAGGGTGATAAACTGAAGCAATTTTCACACAAAAAGGGGACGAGGGAACTGACTAGCCCATTCATCCATTAGTTGGTTGTCAATGGTAATATATATGCAGCTCAAAATTTAATTGTGAATGATTAAAATTCCCTAATTATACTAGAAGGAGGATTCTTTGGCGGTGATGTAATTCAAAAATATTTTGCCAGAACACTATAAAACAGCCATAAGAATTAATAATACTTAGAATTGGTAAGAGTTAACTCCAAAATCAAATTTGCTTAAACTCGATCAAGTCCAAACTTGTTCTGTACAGTGTTATTAAGGGGCACTCAAGCACTTTCCTAGGTGCCTGAGCAAGGAGAGGCGATGCTCGACTGCCTCCAATTCGATATGGGGGAGTGGTTGAGTTCGCGTGGCCCAGGCATTAGGGCCTTAAGCGCGCCTAAGTTAAACCTTGTGGGTTTCATTTGGGTTCGAAGTAGATGATTCGATTGAACCAATTCAGCCAACTAAAACCCCTCTCTCTCAACATCTCTGGAAGAAACCCTAGCCATCAACTAACATTTCTCCTTGATAGTTGCAATCTCCATTTTGTCCTTTTATGACTGAAACTTCTCCCGTGATCAAAACTTCATTGACGATCTCTACTATGCTCTATTGCTGCCACAATCTCTCCTAATTCCTCCACCAATTGCTCACTAGAACAAGGTGATCGATGATCAACATTCTTGTGCAAGGCGGTCCTTCGGTGGTGCCTTCCCTTTTGCTAATGACGACAAGTAGTCCTTTATCTCTCTCCATTCTTCTTCCCCTTCAAGCCTCTTGACATGCCCCTTCGCACTCCCTCCCCCTCGTTCGTGCTTCTCCCCCCCTCCTTCCCTCCCATTGTCTCTCTATTTCTCCTTCGTCGTTGTCCCCCATTGAGCCTCCCTGACAGCCCCCTCCCCCTACCTCCTCCTCCCTCCTAGAGCTTCCCTTATAACCCCTTTCCCGTAGTGATCATATGGACTACTAAGCATTTGCAAACGATATTTTAGTGATAATTATTTCTCCTTAATTATATTTTTTATAATTCTAATATTCATGAACACCTAGTACCTCAAGAATTTTGGCCCCTTGGTGCCTTTTAGTGAAAGCACATAGTACCTTTGACTACATTGCTTCTGAATCGACAACTATGATCTAGTGGCTGATACTAGAAAGCTTTGAGCTAACTTGCCCAATACTGCAGATGATTCATTCGTTTGTTTCATTTCAGCCTAAGCATGACTTTTAAGTACATTTTCATCTGTGTGATATAAGTCTATGGATATTTTGGCAGACTGTTTTAGGAAATGTAGGTGTGATGAGCATGTAGAGCAATTGGCTTGATATATCTAATCCTGTGTATGCCTAAAAATGGCACCTTTTCTTCAGCAAAGCTTCAGTTTATGCATTATGTGGATGTACTTCTTGAAGCTTCTCCTTCTAGCTGTCATATCTGATCCAATGTATTAATTTATTAATGGATGTAATTGACCTTTGAGCTATTAAAAATCCAAGGTTGGAAAATATTATTTAACTAGTACGTTAGAGAGTAAAAAAGGGAGCAAGATTAAACAAGAAAGAGAAGATAAATACGAAGTTTGTGATAAAATAACATTATTGAGCTGCCACTTCTTAGACATATCCATATCGCTTTTGGTCTGGGCAGTTGGACTTTTACCTCTTGAGGATTTCTCATGGTATCTGCACAAAGTGCTCGTTTTAGCATTTACTGAACCTATTGGAACTTTCCACCCTGTGCTTTTCATTTATTTAAAAATATGTTGTTCAACTCATTTCCTCTTAACACCAGTCAATTTCCTTTTTATGAGCTCTGAGTCACAATAGTCATTATCGAAAGGTACTAATTTTCAGTTTGATATTGCAAAGAAAAAGTCTTAGATGATTAATGTTATGATATTGTGTGCTATTCAAGTTCATTTTAAGGTATGTGTGGGCTAATGGATGCTGATTGTCATTTCTGTGGTTTATGCAGCTGTAGCTGAACTTCTTGATAATGCTGTAGATGAGGTATGTCTGGCCTCTTTTACTTATTGGAGTTAGCATTTGTATTAATTGAAAAAAAAGAGTACAATTATGTTGGTATATAATCAATTTTATCAAATGAATGCCTTTTAATTATTATTTTACATTCTTATTCTTTATATTGGTTGCTCCAAGGAAATGTTTGAGGAATTTTCACTGAAAAGGTTTTCTCACTTTCAGTTCTTAGGAATATGCCATTGAGAAGTACATATTCCCATTTTGTTGTTTGGTTTACCAGATTCACAATGGTGCGACGTTCGTGAAGGTTGATAAAATCAACAATCTGAAAGATAATAGTCCTGTGTTGCTTTTTCAAGGTACTTGACATTCACATAGTTGTTCATATTCTTCTGCAACTAGGGACCAAAGTGGATAAAAACCATTGTACAATTCCTGTTTCAGTTTGGTTTATATATAAGTGGAGTCAGACTAGTATATGTTATATAAACGTGTGCCAATCAAATTGCCATATTTGTATCTGAGTTCTACTACCTGTGATATATGGAATATGAATACAATTACGGGTTTACTTCTGTCTGCATCAACATATGTGAACATTTTTATTAAGTGTTAATTTATGCCTATGTAAATATATTTACAGACTTTAGCATTCATTCAAATTTTGGTTGTGAATTTGCATTCTCTAATTGATAGTCGATATGGAAATGACTCTTTTCGACTTTATTTTTTGGGCCATTGTTGCCCCCTGTCTGCAAGATTTACAATTTAAAAGTACAAAATAGTTTGTTGGTTTTGTGACATTCACTAAGGGCAATTTTGTAGATGATGGAGGGGGAATGGACCCTGAAGGTATACGGCGATGCATGAGCCTTGGTTTCTCATCAAAAAGGTCGAAGACAACAATTGGCCAGTGTAATAACCTCTTTCTTATTTTGACTGGTGGTGTCAATAATGCTTTAGCTTTTTAATGATCATGACGCATGAAGTTCTCTAAACAAGAATATGCTATGAGACTGTCCTTTAATAAGAATTTTAAATAGGATGGGATTGCTGTAGAATGACTTGTTGTGATAACCCATTATTGGTCAACAACTGAACTGTATTTATGGAACACCTAAGTTGATTAATTTAACTAGTTTTTAACTACTTGTTAAATGATCTTTAGATGAATTGATGGATGTGTTAGTCATTTGGTTGTAAGTTAATTAATTTAACAATGTCATGCAGATTGTTTCTTTTGTTGTAAGCAGAGTTCTCAATTTTGATGTGTACCGGGCGGTATGTACTGGTCCAAGAGGATACCGACACGCAGACCATCCTCTACCGGGCGGTACCAAGGCATACCGATTGGTACTGCCCCGGATTTCAACCTTTACTGAGGCGTACCAATCGGTAAGCCCTAGCATGATAGGTGGACGTATTTTTAAGGTTTTAGGGTGTACCGTTGGTATGCCTTGGCATACCGACGGTACATACTGGTACGTACCATATCGAGCAGAGCTTGGTACGTTGGTACTGACCGGTTCAAAACCCTGGTTTGTAAGTATCTTTAGATGAATCGATGGATGTGTGAGTCATTTGGTTGTTTGTGTAGAGTTTTAGTCATTCTTTTTATTTACATATAGTCTGCATAATTGTTGACCATTAAATAGGTAAATGCTAGTCCATACTGCTAAGATAGAGGAAAGGAAAATATATGATGCAAATTGTAAAGAATTATGCTTTCTAACCTATAAAATATATTTGATCTACATCTCATGCTATATTCTACCAATTTTCTTTCAGATTGATCGCTTGTTAGACTGAACACAATCAAACTGAATCATGTACAAGCTTCCCTTATCAAGGAAACAGTTACTATGTTCCTATTTGAGTCTGATTCAGTGTAATGCCAAACACATTCCCTTGAGTCAAATATGAGCTTAAGATAAATAAAGATAAAATTAAAATGAAATAAATTAGGAGTTTTTAGGACTCAATTGTTAAACAATAGGTATATAGAACTATGGTTAGGAACATTTTTTTCCATATATACATATATTGATTCAGGATAATTATAATGGTGCTCTCCAACTTATTCTTTCTGCCTTTTGATTTGGTTGATTGAAAACCATATAAATCAGGAGCTGGATTTTGTTGAATTATTTAACTGGTCTGGTGCCATAGTTGGAGAATCTTGCTTCAAAGCTTCTTATGTATGGAAAGGCAGCCACCTTAACTTGTAATAGAATAATTTTCCATATCCACTGAATGTTTGGAAAATCCCTAAAGGGAATTAAGTAGAATTTAGCTACAAATCTGTTGACTTATAATGTGGCAGCTATCTTTGACTTGGTGAAGTGCCCTTCTGCTTGCATGTTATATTTGTCATGCTTCTTTCTCAAAACATCCAGTTTAAGATGCTAAATGGTGAATGCCATTTACAATGCATTTCAGATACTTTCTTTAAGAATATTAGTTATCATAATATCACTGTTCAATGTGGTTGCTGCTTCTATTTTAATCTTGGTATTCAAACTAATATTTTGAATTTGGATTCCAAGAATGCTTAGTTCACTGCAATCGTGTTATATGAATCTAGATCTTTTTGATGTTACCCTTGTTTGTGAATATTTACTTAGGTTACTGGCATCATACTTTACATGCTACTTTATTTGCTTTTTCATTGTTGTGGTTTCGACCCGGCCTCGGTACGGTACGGTACGGGTGTACCGACCGGTATACCGAGGTGTACCGAGCGGTACACCTGATTTTACCGATTTATCCCTCCAAAATACCTGAAAATTAGAAAAAAAAGTTAGGATAGGGTTTTCAAGTTACAAATAAATATAGTAATAGTATAAGTTTAGCAAAATCAATGTAAATTATGTAAAGATAGTATCACATATCTTTTTCAGGCTTTGAGATAGTCTTGTTCGAGGTTCGTATTTCAGTCCGTTATAGATTGAAGTATCTACAGAAAAATTAGTTGAATTGTTAGACTAGCCCTTCTGCTTGCATGTTATATTTGTCATGCTTCTTTCTCAAAACATCCAGTTTAAGATGCTAAATGGTGAATGCCATTTACAATGCATTTCAGATACTTTCTTTAAGAATATTAGTTATCATAATATCACTGTTCAATGTGGTTGCTGCTTCTATTTTAATCTTGGTATTCAAACTAATATTTTGAATTTGGATTCCAAGAATGCTTAGTTCACTGCAATCGTGTTATATGAATCTAGATCTTTTTGATGTTACCCTTGTTTGTGAATATTTACTTAGGTTACTGGCATCATACTTTACATGCTACTTTATTTGCTTTTTCATTGTTGTGGTTTGTTCTACAGATGGAAATGGCTTCAAAACAAGTACCATGAGATTAGGTGCTGATGCAATTGTATTCAGTCGTGCTAGTCGTGAAAGGTAAGTCTTTGCTTTGATGTCAGTTGCCATGTTAACATCATCGTCGATAAATTTTATTATATATGAAATGTCTTCATTTTAGCTCTGTAAGAAAGATTTAGAGGATTTCTTTGTTGAGTTATAACATTATTTTTCTACTAGAATTTGCAATGTGTCTTATGGTGGTTCCTTTGGGATTTTAGCACTTCGGGTCTCTAGGTTCGCTCTGCAAGAGTAACTCTGCTTGCTAACTTATTGTAAATGACACTAGCACAATACTACCTAGAGTTTCCACATTGGCACAACAATTCTGTTAATTTCCTTTCTCCTATTGGTTTGAGGACTCGGTGTGGCACTGCAAAATTATCTTCAAGCTGTTATATTCAGAGACAGTCAATAGAGACTATGGTACCACATTGCTTGAACGAGGGGTTTGGCCTTGTTGGCTTTATGCTGGAGATGGTCAAAGTTGGCTTGAGGCATATATGATCCAATTTGGTAGAAGGCCACCTTTTGACATTTTTTTTTTGCTTCTTTTTTTTAAAATCATTTTCCCCTGTCGTTTAATAGAAATTTATATTAATTATGTAATTCATAATGGAATTGGCACTTTTGGGCTTATCCATCTAGTTCCAAATTAAAATATGCTGCCCGCATCTTAACTTTTACTTAGCCAATCAAGCTTATAAATGCTAATTTCAAGATTTTATATTTTTCTTCTTATGTTTTCTGTTTGCATGTCTGTCATATTTAGTTCTAGTGGCTTCTAGTTTTTACTTCTTCTCGAGTAAATTATTTGATGAATGAAAATAATTGTCATTTTCATCCATCTATTGCTTTTGTGAAACTTGTTACCCTCGTTACATATTACTAGTGCTGTGGAGTCATTTTTGACATTCTCATACTTTTGTTGTCTTTGAAGTTGTGTAACATTGAGCATTGGCCTACTGTCTTATACATTCTTGAGAAGAACATTGAAAGATGATATTTTTGTTCCTATGGTAACATCATCCTTTTTCAATCCTTCCAATTCTTAGAAGTGTTTAGTTTCGTTTGAGTTGTGAACTTATTTCATGTCTTTTTTGCAGCTTGATTTTCAAATAATTAATGGTCAGATAATACCGTTAAGCTCCAATTCACAGGATGAATGGGAGAGTAGCTTGAAAACTATTATAGAATGGTCTCCCTTTTCTTCAAAGGAGGAACTATTGCTGCAGGTATGGTATTGTCTTGTCGGCCTAGTTTAGCTTTTTGTCTATTGTGTTTTATGAAGCAACGATTTAAATACCAGTTGGATCAGTACATATTCACTGGTACACATTGGTACTATACCAATTTGATAGGTTACAAAACTTGGTTTCATGCTAGCATCTAAATCCTTGACATGAAAAATATTTTGTTCTATTTGATGTTATGTTGTATTCCTTTTCCCTCTACCATTTTGATTTATCATGATTCATATAAATCTCTACATTTATTTTCACAATTGATCACATATAGGTCATGTTGTTACAATTCAAATTATGTGCACCACTTCTTCTGGTGATATATATGTTTTGTTTAGCTTATTAAATCTTGTTGGAATAGGCAACCCAAAAGAAAGATACATTTTCTTGTATTAAAAGAAAGCTGGATCATTAATTGAAACTCATAAACAATTGCAGACAATATTACAAGCACTTACCTTATAGGTAGCTCAAAATAATTAAGCCTCAAGGACAACTACAATAGTTACCAGAAGTGTAAGAGACCAAATAAGTAATTGTGTGACCAATGCATATATAGTGGTGTTGCCACACAATGGCCTATGGACTATATGGATCATCGGGTTTGGAATTCTTTACGACCGTTTTACATGTAAAGACAAACTTCTTATAAGCTTTGGCAAACCCACGAAAGATGAATGAGTGTCACCTTCTCAAGTGATTTAACTTAGGAATACCAATACTTATTTACCAGTTCTGGAATGAACCAAGATGCAGACCGCCTCTTTCCCTGTGATTCCTTTTTAAAATTCTGATGCTCAGTGCTTTGCACAAAGACTCCTAGACTTCTTGACTTCTCCACTTCCCAAAGATGCTTGCCCATGCTGTGAGCCTCTAGTTTGTTACCCATCGCTTGCCTGCTGCCCACCACTCGTGGCTTACTACCACTAAAACTTTTGGTGCTTCTCTCCTTTACATCCACTTTTCCTCCTCCTCCCCACATCTGCTTTCATTTCTCTTCCTCTTCTCCTTTTTCTCTGCTCCTCTTCTTCTCCTTCTTCTCCTTTCCTCTTCCTCTTCTCCTTCATTTTCCTCATCCTCTTCTCCTTCTGCTCCTTCTCCTCTTCTCTTCTGCTCCTCCTCCTCCATTTTCCTCTTCCTCTTCTCCTTCTGCTCCTTTCCTCATCTTCCTTTTCCTCTTCCTCTTCCTCTTTTCCTCATCATCATCATCATTGGAGGACTAAAAGATCACTTAGAAGAGCTCCATTGGAGGACTAAAAGATTTTGGAAGGTTTCCAATCAAAGTACCAAACAAGGCCTAAAATTTTGGTCAAGTGCCAATAGCAGTTCATGGTCACACCATACAAGTATGGTAAGAACTGTTATACTGAGACTTGGTACAGATACCATGTGACAAAGAGAAATAGGGAGGGAAAAAGGGGAGGAGGAGAAGGAAGACTGGTGGAGGGGATGGGGCAGCAGAGATGGAGAAAGAGGAGGCAGAGAAACAGGAGTAGCAAATTAAGAGGGAGAGGAGGAGAAGATGAAGTAGGAGGCATACAAGAGGTGGAGGAGGAAGCTGTCACCCTTATGAGGTGGAAGAAGCGGCTGCTGTTGGGATGAGGTAGAAGAGGTAGGTAGGAGGCATACAATAGTAGAATAGTAGTAGCAAAGTAGGAGGAAGAGGAGGAGAAGACAAAGTAGGAGGCATATGGAGGTGGAGGAAGCTGCAACACCTATGAGGAGGAAGAAGTGGCGGCTGATGCGATTAGGTGGAAGAAGTAGAGGGGAGATGCGAGACATGTGAAAGAGAGAGGGAGAGAGAGAGAGGAGCGTGGGAGGAAAAGAAGAAAAGGAAAAACAGAAATATGACAACTATTTTAAATAAAAATATAGATGTACCTGATCAATTACTTTATCCTTAGTGTTAGCAAGCTCTAGTCCTTAGGTCTCCAAGATAAGTAATTATTGGGATTTCTAACGGATGAATTTGGAAGTCCATTATTGATGGCAAGAATTGTCATTAGAAATTTGAGGTGTCCAAAAATTGGCTAGACAGTATGATCATCTACAAGTAACTGCTTATGATTTGAACTAGCAATAGAAAGGCGCTGACATGTGTGGTTGTCTCTATGTGCTATTGCCCTTGGAACGACAATAGATTAGGTTGTATATGACATTAGGTGCCTATAATGATAATGCAGTTGACTGCATGGACTTGTCGTCTGCTATTAACTATTTAGACTTAGGTGCTAGTTGTGCCATATGTATTAACATTTTGGGCATGACTTGAGTTCCTATATAGTGAATTGGTTAATGATCCCAAGTGATTCCTTATGCTATTCATTTTAAACATATATGCTCTTAAACATAATTTACAACGACATAAAAGTGATTAGTGTTAAATTAATAATCTTTCTTGACGTGTTACATTGCTTTATTCAAGTGTGCCAAGAGGTCTTCTTCATGAAACTCAATAAATTCAAGGCAAAACCTTTTCTTTTTATAAGATATATTCCTAATAATATATTTAAAATCAATCTAAGGAAAAACCTTGAGAGTCAATTATCTAAAGGTTGTTTTTGTTCTACTTAATTTATTGGTTGGTTAGAAAATTTTAGATGTAATAAGATTTGTGTTTATAACAGATTTTGGGACTTATAGGCCGTCATGAAAATCTTTATTCAATTGTTGTACGTGTTTTATTAAGAAGAGACTTTCAGTGAGACCTCGTTATTGCATGTCCCCCACCTATGTTTGGTAGAGCTTAGGTAGCTGTCAGATGAGCTACACAATGGGGTCTCATCCGTGGCTCGAAAGCTTCTTATGGAGCTTTAGTTCTCTTTTACAAGATACAAGATGCGAGTCTTTGATTATGTGTGGATTATTGTTTAAGAAGCTGACTGTGAAGAACAAGTATCATATTTGACACATTGCATACTCGTTCAACCAAGTGTGCAAAGCGAGGTACTTCTCAAAACACGATGATATTGGTAGGCACAGCTTGCTAAAGGTGATAAAGCGAACACTATCAGTGTGACCAAGTGTAGTGTTTGAGTTCTTGATGATGCTCTTCGACCGTGTTTTGCACTTTAATGAACTAATTATTGAAGGAGTCTCTGGATATGTGGTCAACTATCTTGATGATATCTCATCTACACTCAAACTTTGAAGGAGCATGTTTTTTGAGAATCTTTAAGAGAATACTTTGTTCGTACAGAGGGAGAAGTGTTCCTTTGCTTAGAAATCCTATTCTTAGGTTATCGAGTCGATGAAGGTTCAATTCAGATAGACAAATCAACAAAGTTGCTGAAGAAGCAACCTTGGCAATGGTTAGAGAAGTGTGAAGCCACATTCGAAGACCTTATGGCTATAGTTTTGAAAGAGCTTGTACTTAAATTTTCATATTCCATTCGAAGTCTACACACATGCTTCAAACTTTGCGATCAAAGGAGTGCTGATGCGCCTATGAGAGCCACCTGGTGGCCTATGAGAGTCGTAAGCTGTATGTCATATTTATAAATATCTTAACTTGACCACCCTTGAGTGTCTTATGAAAGGTGAGTTGAAGCTATCCCAGCGGATTGCAATACGAAGTCAACAAACGAAGCGGAGCAGATTGAGTAGTGGGTAAAGTGATGTAAGCCTCTCAGAGCTAAAGCAACTTGGGTGCTAGAAGTCGCCCTTCGACATGAAGAAGTGATCGTTGAAGCCTACCAGCAAGCATTGACAGATTAAGTTAGGGAGAATGTAACATATGGTGACCGTGTTCCCATAAAACCTTTATCATTGGATCGTTCAACACTTGTTTTCTTGTACAATAACTTTTGCTTGTGTTTTCCTTGGTTTTCAGTGGTTTTCCCTTGTTTTTTAAACCAGTTTATATGGCTATGCAATGATCTGTCGTCAAATAAGACAAAAATGGGCTAGAATAGTCTCGTTTTTGTTTATTGTAACTTGATTTTTTCTCAAGCTAGTGACATAGTCAAAACGTCAGCCATCTCAGCTCCTTGGAACCAATCGGGTGGCACAGGGCTAGATGGTGCTCTCGTATAGTGTTGGGCTTCGGTTTGGAAGCACAGGCTTGTATGCAAATCGTGTATAGGCTCACCAATAATCCAACACTAGTTAATAGGTTGTTGTTGGACTGTGACGGTCATTTTATTGTTTTAAGTCCTTGCCTTCCAAGTGTTTACTGAATTCCACCAAGTCTATAGTTATTATGAGTGAGATGATGGGACTTGTCCGTCGCTTGTTTTCGAAGCTAATAAACTTCATATTTTGTAAGTCTTTCGGGCTGCATGAGGTTGTGTAGGATTGCACTTAGGTTGACCCTTTGCTAATAATGATTTAGGCAATTCCATTAGGTCTATGACAATATGTCACCATCGCATGTGCTGAGAGGGTTTTATGTATGCTACCTTTGCCTCTTCCTCTTCCATTGCCTCCCCTTCCTCTTTGCTTCATTTTTCGATCATCTTCTTCCTTTTCTTCCTTTTCTTCTTCCTCCCCTCCTCTCCATCCCCTCAATCAGTTCTGAGCTCGTTTTGCCTAAGTCGTATGACACTTTGATGTGTCCGTCTACAAAGGGTCAACCTCGTTGTAGCCTCTAAGGACCCCTTTCAAAAGAGAAGAAGATGAGTTAGAAGAAGCGTTTAACTCATGCTTCCATTGGCAGATATTTTATCAAACACTTGATAGGTAATGCTAATTACAACTATAGACTTCGGAAGCTTTGAATAGTTGTGCGACAAAGGGTTCATGGTGGTTCGCCATGGCCAAAAGTCTTAACAAGTGCCCTAGATAATACCATAAAGCAAGGTATGCAATATCGTACCGTATCGGTGTTTCTAGGTTGACTCGGTATGGTACGGTATCGGCGTACCGAGCGGTACAACAGGGCATACCGAGCGGTATAACAGGGCATACCGAGCGGTTTTATATAGTTTCTCCTCTACTGTAGCATTGCTACAGTGTAGCACTGTAACACTGCTATAGTGTAATACTGTAGCACTGTAACACGTTCCGTCCGGTAGCGGGCGGTCCGCGTATCGGTATACCGTCGGACCGGTACGTACCGCCCGTACCGGGCGGTACCATTCGGTATTGCATACCAAGCCCTAAAGGCCCATCCAATCATGTGCTACTCGAGTAGCTCTATGGTGCTATATTGGTTGACACTTTGTACCACTTTATGAAGTTGGAAAACACCCAAAATGGTTGTCTATATAGTCTATTTTTAGGTAGTTTTGCCTAAGGATTACAATACTAAATGATACCGCCCGTATCGGGCGGTATGTACCGGTCCGCTAGCAGATCGGTATGCGGAGCGCCCATTACCAGGTGATACCGTTGATCTAGCCTCTTATCGGACAATACAGGGCTGTATCGGGCGGTGGTAACGGTCAAAGAAGGCTTGGAGGAACTCTACCAAGGTTAAAGAAGGCTTCTTGGGATAGAGAGGCGGAATCTCGAATCGATAAGGTCGAGTCCATAATCGATCGACTGACGGAAGACACCAAAGACTCTGTACAACACCTGTACGAAGTCATGGCGGAACTCACTTCTAGAGTGACAACGCTCATAAGGGCACTAAATACGGGAGGGAGCAACACCCGCGTTGCGTAGCCACAAAACTTGAGGACACCTGAGCCTCATTGCTTTGGAGGTGCTAGGGATGTAAAGGAGCTCTAGAATTTCTTGTTTGACATGGAACAGTATTTTCGAGCTACAAGGCTCGATTATGAAAATACTAAAGTTTCAATAGCGACCATGTATTTGAATGAGGATGCAAAACTTTGGTGGTGAACCCGTTGGGAGGAGATCCAACAAGGTCGGTGTTGGGTGGACACAGGGGAGGGCTTGAAGCGGGAGTTGAGAACTCAGTTCCTACTCGAGAACACATAGTTCATTGCGAGGAAGCTAAGACAATTTCGCCAAAGTACTTCCATTCGAGACTACGTGAAGCAATTTTTTGCACTGATGCTGGACATACAGGACATGTCCGAGAAGGATAAGCTGTTCAGCTTCCTTGATGGCCTGAAGCCATGGGCTTAATAGGAACTGCATCGAAGGAATGTCACCGATGTGATCGGGGCAATTGTGGCCGTAGAAAGGCTTGCCGATTTTGTTTCCTCGGAGGACTCAGGGAAAAGGAAACAGTCTTTAGGAAATCGCCCTCCAAAATATTCTCGACGGAAGGAGCCCGGGGGAGAGCAAAGGAAGAAGAGTTCCCACAAAGGGCCAAGCTTAAAAGGCAAGGCCCCAAAACCTGGCATATGCTTCTTGTGCGGAGGGCTGCACATGATGAGGGAGTACCCACAGAAACAAACACTCAATGCCTTAATAACTTCAATCCATCCCCCCAAATCAGACAAGGGCAAGGCCGTCGCCCTCAGTTCAAGCGACGATAAGGAGTTGCAAGGTCCCCGAATGGGAGTAATGCGTTTGTTGAATGCATTTCGGGGTCAAATGGGGGAGAACATGAAGGCAAAGCCATTGAAAGTAGGGAGTAACAAGCTGATGTGGACATTAAACTCAATGGCCAAACAACCTGTGTAATGGACACGGGCACTACCCATAACTTTATTGTCGATCGAGAAGCAAAGCAACTTGGGTTGGTCTTAGAGAAGAACCCAAGTTAGATGAAGGCGGCGAACTTGGAGGCGTAGCGGATCTTCGGGCTGGCAAAGGGAGTCCCCATCAAGATCGGAACATGGAGCGAGAGCACAAACATGATGGCGGTGCCACTGGACGACTTCCAAGTGATTCTCGGAATGGAGTTCATGCATGCGGTGAAGTTGGTGCCAATGTCGTTCCTGAACTCCTAATGTTTGATGGGAGGTGACGACTCCTGTGTGGTTCCTATCTCTCGGAGAGGAACCAAGGACCCCCGACAAATATCGACATTATAATTAAAGAAAGGGGTATGAAAAGGAGAATTAACCTTTGTGGCTGTTGTGAAGCTTGAACCACTTGACTGGGAGGCCATTCATGAACCTACTGTGGTGGCAAACGTTTTGAAGGAGTTTACAGACGTTATGCCACTCGAGTTGTCGAAAACTCTGCCGTCATATAGAGGCATGGATCATCATATTGAACTCGAGCCGGTAGTGAAGCCTCCAGCAAGACCACCTTATCGCATGTCCCCTCCATAGTTGGCAGAACTCAAAAAGCAATTAGACGAACTGCTAAGCGGTGGTCTCATCCGCAGTTCTAAAGCACCATTCGGAGCTCCAGTTCTCTTCTAAAAGAAACAAGATGGGAGCCTCCGACTATGCGTCGAATATCGAGCCCTCAACAAGGTGATGGTGAAGAACAAGTATCCCATCCCGCTCATCGCGGACTTATTCGACCAACTGGGCAAAGCAAAGTATTTCTCCAAATTCGACCTCCTGTCGGGGTATTGGCAGGTGCGCATTGCTAAGGCGATGAAGCGAATACTACCTACGTGTCCAAGTATGGAGCGTTTGAGTTCTTGGTAATGCCTTTTGGCTTAACCAAAGCTCCGGCCACATTCTGCACTCTTATGAACCAACTATTCAAGGAGTATTTGGATAAGTTTTTGGTCGTCCACTTGGACGATATCGCCGTTTACAACCAAACGCTCGAGGAGTATGTCGAGCACCTTCGGACAATTTTCAAGGTTCTCAGGGAGAACACTTTGTCCGTGAAAAGGGAGAAGTGCTATTTTGCTCAGACGGAGTTCTTATTCTTGGGGCATCGAATTGGTGATGGTTCCATTTGGATGGACAAATCAAAAGTGCAAGTTGTTGCGGAATGACGAACTCCAAAGAAGGTGTCGGAGTTGAGATCCTTCCTTGGTTTCGTCAGCTACTATCAGCGCTTCATAGCTGGGTATTCGAAGTGCGCAACTCCACTGACGGAGTTGCTGAAGGAGCAGCCTTGGAGATGGTTCGACAAATGCGAAGCAACATTCCAAGATCTAAAGGTTGTTGTGTTGGAAGAACTGGTGCTTAAATTACCGGACTATGAGGAGCCCTTCGAAGTCCATAAACTCAACGAGACCGAGTGGCGGTATCCGGTGCACGAGAAGCAGATGACAACAGTGGTCCATTGTTTACGAGTTTAGCGACACTACCTTCTCGGATCGCGATTTGTACTGAGGACGGACAACATCGCTTTGAGTTACTTCCAAACTCAAAAGAAACTCTCCCCAAATCAAGCACGATGATAGGACTTCCTAGTCGAATTTGATATGGCAATGAAGTACAAGCCCGGAAGAGCAAATGTCGTAGCCAATGCGTTGAGCTGGAAAGTGGAGCCGGTGAATGCCTTGCGATTGGATGGCGGAGGCCAAGCACGTAAACTGCACTCCAACTTCCTTTCCAAGTTCAGGGATGGTTTGTACAGTGATCCCCAGGCAGTAACCCTGATGCAACTAATCAAAGAAGGCAAGGCACGACGATTTTGGGTCTAGGAGAGACTCATCTACACAAAAGGGAATAGAGTTTATGTTCCTCGAATGGACAATTTGAGACGTGAACTTTTGAGAGAGTGTCACGATTCCCTTTAGGCAGGACATCTGGGTATTCACCGAACATTGGCTCTCGTGGAGAGGGCCTTCTATTGGCCGAAGATGGGGAATGATGTGGAGGAATATGTCCGAACGTGCCTTACGTGCCAACAAGATAAGGTAGAGCAGCGGAAGCTAGTGGGACTTTTGGAGCCGTTGCCCGTACCAGAAAGGCCGTGGGAGAGCATTTCCTTGAACTTCATATTGAGCTTGTCGGCAGTAGGGGGACTCGGATCGATACTCGTGGTGGTCGATCGATTTTCAAAGTATGTAACTTTCATTGCTGCACCCCTACAAAGTTCAGTAGAGGAGGCGGCCAAGCTGATGATGAAGAATGTGGTGAAGTATTGGGGTGTTCCGCATAATATCATCAGTGATCGAGACGCTCGGTTCCTGAGACGATTCTGGACCAAGCTATTTAAATTGTTGGGGTCTAAGTTATACTTCTATACAAGCCTCCACCCCCATATGGATGGCTAGACTAAAAGGATAAACTCGCTCCTTGAGCAATATCTTCGGCACTACGTGAGTGCCAACCAACGAGATTGGGTGAAGCTGTTGGACATAGCCCAATTCTCCTACAGCTTGCAGTGGAGCTCTGCATCCAACAAGAGCCCTTTCGAGATCATTACAGGATAACAACCATCGACTCCTCACACCTTGGCTATTGGGTATACTAGGAGTAGTTCGTCAGTATATCACTTTGCAAAAGAATGATACTAAAATGTAGATATTGCGTAGGCTTACTTAGAGAAGGGCAACAAAAAATATGAAGAAGTTGGCAGACTTGGGAAGGCGACTGCAGGAGTTTAAAGTCGGCGATTTGGTGTTGGTGAAGCTCCAACCAGTATCACTCAAATTCTTTAGGCATAAAGTACACAAAGGATTGGTGCGCTAGTATGAAGGACCCTTCCCAATTATCAGTAGGGTGGCTAACGTCTCCTACAAGTTGCAGCTGCCGACGTGGCTCAAATTTCACAATGTTTTTCACGCCAGCAATTTGAAAGCCTACCACTCAGATCTGCAAGATGGTTCCTGAAGTGTTCTAATTCGGCTACCCCCAGCCAGAGCCTCCTACGAGAAGCGACTTGAAACCATTTTAGCGGATCGCAAGATAAAGCTACATAATGGAGCTGAGCAGACAGAGTACTTGGTGAAGTGACGAAAGCTTCCTCGAATCGAAGCCAGTTGGGAGCCCGAAGATGCCCTACAACATGAAGAAGCAATCATAAAAAACTACCAACAAGCGTCAACAGTTTAAGTGGGGGAGAATGTCACGAACAGTCGTCGCGCACCCGCAATGACTTCATTCAATGAACTGTTCATTGCTTTTGCATGCTTGTATAGATATATGGCAGCATGTTTTGCCTTGGTTTTGTGTGTTTTTGCTTGAAAAATGTAAGTAACGATAGTTCGCAGTGCTGCAGTGCGATCGCTTGCTGCGTCGGGCCAAAATGCTCCAAAATAACTCTGTTTTCGTGTGCCATAGCCTATTTTTTGTAGACCATAGCCTCACGCAAAACGTCAGCCATCTCAACACCCTGGAACCCCTCGGGTGGCACCAGGGGGGATGAGGCTTCGGGGTAGTGTCGGACGTTGCACAATCTTCACAAGTTCGCATGTTAACTTGACGGGAACTTGCCTCGCGCCCGACACCCGGTGAGCTGTTGTTTGTGGACTTGCAACTGTTTGTTCTACCTTCTAAAGTTTTTGTTTTCTCCTTCCTCTCTTTTCTCTCTTGCACTCAAGGTGTTTGCTGAATTGCTTGTAAAAGCTTCCCTCTTCGCGAGACGTTGAGACTTGTTTGTCACTCGTTTTCAAACTAATCAACTTTCTGTTTTACAAGTCCTTCGGGACCTGTACGAGATTGCAACTAGGCTGACCCTTTGTGGACGCATATGTTGCAAGGGCGCCTCATGACGTAGGCAATCCCAGATAAGTCCGAGAAGTTAGCGCAAGGGTGCTTCACGACTTAGGCAACTCCAGCTAAGTTTGTGACTTTGTCGCAAGGGTGCCTCACGATTTAGGCAATTCTAACCAAGTCCGTGACACCACGGAGCCTGAAAAACACCAAAAAAGGCTATTTGGATGGTCTGTTTTTGTGTAGTTTTACCCCTGGGCGATGACCACACATAACCTGCGTGTACACAACTGAAAAGTCCACAAAAACTAACCAAACCAAGCCTACTGCAAGCCCTCTACATGTCGTGCAAAGTATGAACAAAACTGGAAGACACTGACACATAGAAACATTACATCGAACACCTTGTGCACAGACTTGTTTGTGACAATACGGATACAGTACACTGAAATGTACTAGACCTGTACTGGTTCGGCTATGGACTGGCAGGTCTGGTAATCGAAACTTTGAACTTTGGTGTATCCAGTATGTACCTAGCATAATAAGTATGACAAGCAATCAGGCTTATCCATCTTTTGTATTTTGTGGATAAAACTCGTTCAGTATAGTTTCAGAATTTTGAAAATGTCTTCGAGTATGCCACTGTTGATATCTTTATTTTCTTTTATTCTTGAATTTGAGACCTGTATGCAAGATGCAAAACTGTGGTGAGTTTTTTTAAAAGCAGTGTTTGGTAGTTAAAAGAATTGTCATAATTATATGTTATATTTCTGGTACATTGATTTGTCTAGTTTGTGTTCACAATTTCAATTTTAAATGGAAAGCAATTTTTTTACATGCTTCTTTTTCATTAGCCACAAAAATGAATTAACATGCATTTTGAACCGCATGGATAAATCATTTATTTATTTTTGATGATTCAGTTTGAGGATATCGGGTTGCATGGAACCAAAGTTTTAATTTATAATTTGTGGATGAATGATGATGGCCTCCTGGAATTGGACTTCGAGGATGATGAGGAGGTACTTAATATTTTAGCTGATGCATCAACTATAAATGAAAGTTGCAAAGTTTACTATTTATTGAGCTATAAAAGTTATTTATGCATCAAACAGGAAGCAATTTATTTTCCCATATTTTATCTATAAGCGAACATTCTACCATGTTGGATACAAGGGTTTGTGTACAAAAGTTGTGGCACTAACCATATTCTCTCATTGCTGATATGTTGAATTTTTGCATGGGTTATTCTTGATGCCATGTGGAGTGTGGACTATCACATGTTTGATAAGATAGAGTGACCATAACCTGGAACTTCTAAAGGGCCTTTCTACAAACTGATTCGTGATCATAAAATCATTATAGTTGATACTGCAATTGATATTTGGCTTGCCATTTATGGAGAATTTGTAAATTCACATGTGCTTTTAAATGATCAAGAACCATGCTGCATACCAGGTATGTTCAGACTGTGGCCTGTAAGTTGGCAAAGTGCTGGTCTCACGCTTGTTGACACACCAAAGCAATTCTTACAGAATACAAAAATGTTGGTTTTTGTGCTTTTGTGGCAAAATATTTAATACTTAAGACAAAATATTAGTTTCTAAACTGAAATGAAGATTTTGTAATTGCATTTCATGCAAAGGCATCTTTCAAATTCTACTTGAAGTAGTTACAAATTAATCAGTCTTCCAAATTCTACTCGAGGATGCCAGCTAACTTAGCTGGTTAAGGGTTTGACTATTAATAGTGCCTTAAACTATTAAAAGCAAGGGTCAAATCCCATCCGCATCACTTACCATTTGGACAAAAGGAAAGAAGATTGTACTTATAATGTAAAATTTGAATCTTTAATATGAATGCCACTTTATATTTAAATCTCTAGTATATTTGAAAACCCCTGCATAGTTAAATTTGATGGGATTATATAGTTTCAACTTTCAATGATACAAATTGCGTGTTTCTGATGATCTAACAAAAAGTATCCCCATAGAAGTAATTGAAATTGTGTTTACTTTCTTGGGTTATAGACTTCAATAGTGAATTTGGAATACCTACATAGTTGGCTTTAGTAAAAGAAGATAGTTTCAATGACAATAAAACCACTGGAATCTTTTGATCTCACAAAAAGTAATTCCTTTAAGAAGTAATCTAAATCGTGTTTCTAATATTTTGGATTACAGACTTAAAATCACTTGACTTATATAATGTACTACTTAATGAATGCTAAATCATTCTCCATCATGATGGGGATAAGCAACTTTATCTCTATTTGTTTTGTTATAGAATGCTAGCATACGTTGCTCCTACCTAGGTTTTTCTTCTTTAAGGGAAAATTGGTCACCTTCTTCTTGAGTTGAAAATATTTTTCCTCCCATCTCTAATAGGAGTCCTCCAAGAGCTGACATACTGGATTTCAAGACAGGATGTGCCTAAAGAGAGTACAAATTGGTCACCTTCTTCTTGAGTTGAAAATATTTTTTCTCCCATCTCGAAATAGGAGTCCTACAAGAGTTGGCATACTGGATTTGAAGACAGGATGTGCCTTCACCAAGCTATATACAAAGTTGACACTGCCATTTGGAAATGGACCTTAGTGGTGTTATTGGGCCATATTGTCACGAACGGTCGTTGCGCACCCGCAATAACTCCGTTCAACAAACCGTTTGTCGCTCTCATCTACATGTACAGTTGCTTGGCAGCATGTTTTGTCTTGGTTTTAAGTCCTTTTACTTGTAAAAATGTAAGTTCGAACAAGTTGCAGCGCTACAGTGCAATTGCTCACCAAACCGAGTAAAACAGCCTCAAAACAGCCCAAAACAGCTCCGTTTTCGCGTGCCATGGGCTGTTTTCTATAGCCCGCTGCTGCACGTGAAACATCAGCCACCTCAGCACCCTGGAACCACCCGGGTGGCACCATGGGGGATGGGGCTTCGGTATAATGTCGGGCGTTGAACAACCTTTCGCAAGTTCGTACGTTACCTTGACGGGAACTTGTTGTCGCGCCCGACACCCGGTGAGCAGCTATTTATGGACTTGCAGCTGTTCGTTCAACCCTCTAAAGTCCTTGTTTTCCTCCTCTCCCTCTTTTCTCTTGTGCACGCAAGGTGTTTGCTGAATTGCTTGTAAAGCTTCCCCTTTTCGCGAGATGTCGGGACTTGTCCGTCGCTCATTCTTCGAACTAATAACTTTCTCTTTTACAGGTCCTTTGCGACCTGTGAGAGGTTGCAAGTGGGTCGATCTTTGCGGACGCAAATCGCAAGGACGAAGCGCGACTTAGGCAATGCAAGCTAAGTTCGCGTCTTTGCCGCAAGGGTGCCTCACAACTTAGGCAATTCCAGCTAAGTCCGTGACATTATGGTATCAGAGCGGGCAAGCACTTCGAGCGAGCGGCGAAGGAACTTTGCAACTTCGCCATGGCAAAGCATTGTGGTGAATCAAGCAAGACGGGGCAAGCCAGACCCTTGCCCCAAGCAGCCCTAGGTGGGCTGCAAGTGCACACTCGCTCTCATGCTGTTGGAGCCGTTCAAGAGGAGCGCGACATCGAACATGATGAGTGAGAAGTTGGCTACTCTTCGCGAGCGGAGGAGGCACAATCTGGAGCGCCAACCGGAAAAAAGAGTCACAAGGAGAGACTCATAACGGCGGAAATCCGCTTGGATGTTCTTGAAGCGAGCTTGGAGGAACTCTACCATGGCCAATGAAGGCTTATTGAGGTAGAGAGCTCGCAAGAAGAAGCGGCGTCCAGGATCGACAAGGTTGAGGCCCTAGTCGACCGATTGTCAGATGACACCAAAGACTCCGTGCAACACCTGCAGGAAGTTGTGGCGGAACTCACTTCAAGGGTGACCATGCTCACAAGAGCACTAAATGCGGGAGGAAGCAACACTCGCATTGCGTCGTCACAAAATTTGAGGGCACCCGAGCCTCATGGTTATGGATGGGCCAGAGATGCCAAAGAGCTCGAGAATTT
>LVTN01000693.1:64741-80070 GCA_001649415.1 Musa itinerans | reverse complement strand
GAGAGCCGCAAACTCAACGAGACCGAGCGGCGGTATCCGGTGCACGAGAAGGAGATGACAACGGGGATCCACTGTCTACGAGTTTGGCGACACTACCTTCTTGGATTGCGATTTGTACTAAGGACAGACAACATCGCTTTGAGCTATTTCCAAACTCAGAAGAAACTCTCCCCAAAGCAAGCACGATGGCAGGACTTCCTGGCTGAGTTTGATATGGCAAAGGAGTACAAGCCTGGAAAGGTGAATGTCGTGGCCGATGCATTGAGTCGGAAAGTGGAGCGTGTGAATGCCGTACAATTGGAGGGCAAAGGCCAAGCAAGTCAGTTGCACTTCAACTTCCTTTTCAGGATCAAGGATGGACTGTACAGTGATCCTCAGGCAGAAGCCTTGATACAGCTCATTAAAGAAGGCAGGGCACGACGGTTTTGGGTCCAGGAGGGACTCGTTTACACCAAAGGGAATAGGATTTATGTTCCTTGAGTGGACAATCTGAGATGTGAACTCTTAAGAGAGTGTCACGATTCCTTTTGGGCTGGACACCCAGGCATTCATAGAACATTGGCTCTCGTGGAGAGGGCCTTCATTGGCCGAAGATGGGGATTGATGTGGAGGAATATGTTCGAACGTGCCTTACTTGCCAACAAGACAAGGTGGAGCAACGGAAGCCGATGGGACTTTTGGAGTCGTTGCCCATACCAGAAACACCGTGAGAGAGCATTTCCTTAGACTTCATATCAAGCTTGCTCGCAGTAGGGAGACTCGGATCGATACTCGTGGTGGTCGATCGATTTTCAAAGTATGCAACTTTCATTGTTGCTCCCCTACACTGTTCAGCAGAGGAGGCGGCCAAGCTGATGATGAAGGATGCGGTGAAGTATTGGGGAGTCCCGCACAATATCATCAGTGATCGAGACGCTCGATTTCTGGGATGATTCTGGACTGAGCTATTCAAATTGTTGGGGTCTAAGTTATACTATTCCATAAGCCTGCACCCCCAGATGGATGGCCAAATCGAAAGGATAAACTCGCTCCTAGAGCAAAACAGCCCCAAAACAGCTCCGTTTTCGCTTGCCATGGGCTGTTTTTTGCAGCCCGCTGTTGCACGCGAAACGTCAGCCATCTCAGCACCTTGGAACCACCCGGGTGGTACCATGGGGGATGGGGCTTCGGTATAGTGTCGGGTGTTGAACAACCTTTCGCAAGTTCGCACGTTACCTTGACGGGAACTTGTTGTCGCGCCCGACACCCGATGAGCAGCTGTTTGTGGACTTGCAGCTGTTCGTTCAACCCTCTAAAGTCCTTGTTTTCCTCCTCTCCCTCTTTTCTCTTGTGCACGCAAGGTGTTCGCTGAATTGCTTGTAAAGCTTCCCCTTTTCACGAGACGTCGGGACTTGTCCGTCGCTCGTTCTTCGAACTAATCAACTTTCTCTTTTATAGGTCTTTCGGGACCTGCAAGAGGTTGTAAGTGGGCTGATCTTTGCGGACGCTAATCGTAAGGGCGAAGTGCGACTTAAGCAACGCAAGCTAAGTTCGCGTCTTTGCCGCAAGGGTGTCTCACGACTTAGCAATTCCAGCTAAGTCCGTGACAATATGATCCCTTGGAGTAAGCTAGTGATAACATGGTGCATTATGATAATTCCTCTTTTTAGCTTTATATTGTCTCTGTGGCAGTGGTCCATCTAGATAATAGCATTGGAATAAGTTATATTGAAGCTCCCATATGGCTTTAGCAATTCCAGCTAAGTCCGTGACAATATGATCCCTTGGAGTAAGCTAGTGATAACATGGTGCATTATGATAATTCCTCTTTTTAGCTTTATATTGTCTCTGTGGCAGTGGTCCATCTAGATAATAGCATTGGAATAAGTTATATTGAAGCTCCCATATGGCTTTGTTTGCAAGATTCTAAATCTTTGGTCTTAGACATGTTTTGATAATTATTGGATGATATGATACTGGCATACGGGACAGTATACCAACCAGTACCACCTGGTATCAGCTGAAAAGTTGTAGACATTAAAGACCAACAAGTACCAGGCCATATGGTTTATATTGGTCCATGTTTGGATTGGTAAATACCAGTCGGTGTGAACAGTATTAACCAGTTTTTAAAACCATGATCATAAGGACTGTGGTTCCATCTAATACACATCTTGATCTGTACATTACCATCAATGCAGTGTGATGACTGTATATATAGTGACCTAGTAGTTAGAATGAGGGAATATGAGGAGAATTTGAGGGGAGGAAATAAATAGACCATAAGGTCTGAAGAACTCATACCTTCATTAAATCAAATTCAATAGCATGACTAAATACTAAACATTATTCATCTAAAGTGCATAGTTCTTGACCATCATGATGAGAAGAAAGAATACTCAAAATCTAATCAGTACTATTTTATTTAGGACTTCAAGTCTTATCCAGGTCCTAACAGATAAAAGTCCAACTAAGAACATGTGACTATTGAACATAAAATAAACAAATATTCGAACTAAATTCCCAAAAAAAATCAAAATTTAATTAATTGGACATGTAACTCAAGTAATCTAGGAGTCAAATAGGCACTCTCCTTGGTCCCATTACATAGGTGTATATCTTTTAAGATCGACAGTAAGGAATGACATGATATATGAATGTTCAGGTAGGGCTTTGACTTGGATGTCCAAAATATTTCACGGATCTGTGCAACTGCAAGTAGCTTTTATCTGTATGTCATTTGTTCAATGTGGTGACCTTAATTTGTAGCATTTGATTCTATTTCAAATCTTCTGCTGAAGGAGTGGGAATGGATGCATTACTAGAGCCTGATAGACCAATGTATTGATCTTTTGATTTTCCTTGGGTTGGAAAAATTATATAATTCCCATTTAATTTGAATCTTAATTGGCTTAGATTTATAGGTTAGGAGGAGAGATTGAGAAATTTCTAAGAGGATTTGAGTGAAAGAGGGAAATAAACAGTGGTCTCTATTGGGAAGAGGATGGAAAGGGGTGAGAAGATTCAGGCCAGGCAATAAACTTATTGTCCGGTATTCTGTGTACACTTGATAGTTACCTTTCCTCCGGTCTGGTTTGTTGTTGATCGAGTATTACAGGTCCTTAATGACCAGTATTTTAATCCATCTGATAATTTATTGAAGAATTCACTGTGGTTAACATTACTGTCTGCGGCACTAGAGTTTTTCATTTTTGCGAGTAAGATATGCATCTGGAAGTATTGGAGAACACTCAGAATTTCAGATGATTAAATTATGTTGCAACTGTTCTTATGAAATATTCTTTTGTGAGCAGAAAATACTTTTAGTAGTAGTCATACACCCACTACGCTCTCACTGTTTAATTCTATTTAATTGCAGGATATATTACTGAGAGATCAAGCCTACAGTGGAGGCTTTTCAAGGTCTAACAAAGAAATTGTACATTGTCATATTTCATATACACTTAAATATTCACTGCGGGTGAGTGTGCATGTTATTCTTGTGTATGTTGGACATATTTTGCATATATACATGTTAACCAGAATTGAATATCTGCAGGCTTATGCTTCCATTCTTTATCTACGGAAGTTTTCAAGTTTCCAGATTATATTACGAGGCAAGCCTGTCGAGCAAGTCAATATTGCAGATGAGATGAAATTTATGAAAACAATTACTTATAAGCCTCAAGTTTGTAAGGATGCAGAAGATGTAAGTCATTCTTTTTGTCCTGTGTAGATCTTTATTCTTTCATCTACCACAATTCTTTTTTATTCATTACTTGATTTCGAAAATGCTTTTTTGTTGCAAGAATTATGAAAGTGCTTTTCTCTTTCTAATGCTTGTATGGCAAGCGGGAAATTGCCTAAAGAAATGAAGTAGACACAGACGTCACTATTCTAGGATACTTCTTATCATTTAGCCATTTTTGCTTAGTATATGTTAACCAATTAGACCCATGTTAGTCCTAGCCAGTCATCATACTTGCATACCATGTGTCGGGATGTCTATTGAGTTTTGAAACAAGCTTGAAAGAAAGGTAGAGAAATAAAAAATAATACTGCCTAGTACTAAGTCCTATATTTTGCATACCGTTCAATTTACCTTGCTTTATGTGTCGATCGACTATCGGATTGGTAACTACCATTTGTACGAACAGTAGGTGGTATTGCAAACCTTGGTTTTGGCCAAATTGAAAGGAAAGATTCAACTTCTTGTAGATGAGGTAATGGTCATAATCAAGGTTCTTAATCTCGTATCGTACCGGTGTACCGAGCTTTGCTCAGTACGGTACGATACGCCATACCAAGCGGTACGCCAGGGCGTATCGAGCGATACGCCTAAAATAAGCATAAAACCCTCCGAAAATACCTAAAAAATTAAAAAAAAAAGTTAGGATCGGGTTTTTAAGTTTGAAATAAATATACATTTAGCATAGTTTTAGTAAAACTAATGTAAATTAGGTAAGAATAGTGCCACATATCTTTTACGGGCTTTGAGGAGTAGCTTTTTGTAAGGTTTGCAATTTTGGTCCGTTCTGGATTGTTCTTCCGTTAATATTGAATTATCTACAAAAAAATTATTTGAATTGTTAGATTATTTTGTATATAACTTAAACTTTAAGATTCAAATGAATTAAGTAATCACATGTGTAGATATACCTGATTCTACCATTAAAATAAATGACGGGCCTCCACATGTGGTGGATCGGGGTCCTTGATTCTATGTATCTGTATATCAATATGATATGTTTGTCGGATCTTATCCTGAAATTGATTTTACGATATAGTGTATTGATACACCGTATGCCATTGGTGCATCAATGTGGTGATGGCATAAGTTGATTGTCATGAATCACATGTGTCCGAAACGACTTTTGAGGTATGTATTGGTGAATGTTAGAATTTTTACTTTTGCTACTGATTTGCTGTACTATCGCCCAACTCGAAGGACTTTGTAGGGGTTATTATTTAGATGAAGTAATACAATGTAAAATATGGGGTTTAGAGTTTCTTACTTACCCGAGCAAAACAAAGAATCCTAACAATGGAATCCCTTGGTATATCTTAACATGGACACTAGGGATTTAAACAAGTGACAACAAGATAATATAAAGTGGCCCTCCACTGGATATAGATCAAAATGGGAGCAATTAGTATATACTTCACTCCCTTAAATGTGCATTTACCAACTACTTTTTAGGTACGAGGCCTATGTGGTTTTACACTTAGTTCATGATAATCTAGAGATGGTTGTAGGTGAGTGATAAGACCCTAGGGTTTTATCATAAAAGAAGAGAAAGAAAAGGGATGACCACTTCGAGGGGATCGGCCTCCTAGGGTTTGCCAAAAGGTGGAATAATATTTTTTAGATAGATGAAAAGAAACAGATATATCTATATTTATAGAGTTCCACCTCTAAGTTCCATCAGGACTTGGACTCCTAATAAATAAATAAAACTCAAATAAGCCCCTATCCGACTCTTAAACTAGACAAACTCAATAAAACATTATTCAAAGCTCAGAAAATAAAAGGGATCCTAACAATTCCACCCCATTCAAATCAGTTTTGTCCTTAAGGCTAAGCAGCATTAAACTCTGAGAGCTTCTCTTTCAGCACTTTAGTCACAGGATATCTACGGCGCATCACAACCCGTTAATCAAGTAAGTAGGGTCTCAACTTCTTGATAGTGTAAGCAATGGGCCAGCCTTCCGATGTAGTAGTCATTGCAGTCTTTTGAAGAACCCTCTCCATTCGATGGCCAGTGGCACTTGTGATCTTACTTTCACGTCTTCCCTTTATGATCATTTGCTTTCCATTAATAAAAAACTTCATGATTAGTTTAAAATAATTTCAAGAAACATCACCCAGGGTTGATAGCCATTCAATTGCAAGCACCACTTCGAAGTCTTTCAAGGGTAGCAAAAAGAAATCTACAAGCAACTCTTGACCCTGTATAATTAATTTATCTTCGAACACTTGCTATCACAAGTTAAAATCCGTCAATCAGCGACCTTTACTTCGAATTTGTTGCAGCCTTCAACATGGTAGGCCAATCGGTCAACAACCTTATTGTCTATAAAATTGTTAGTGCTACCGGTATTAATCAAAACTGTAAGTTCTGTAACAGGCTGATGTTCCAAAGTTCCTCTAACTTTCATAGTTTGCGGGTTAGAGTAGTCGGCTAATGCATGCATTGTATGTATGATAGGTCCAACATCTTCATCAGAATCCATATCTTCATGATCGGTGTCCACATTATCAGCTTTCGGTTCCTCCCCAATTGGTTTAATCATCAGAAGTTGCCCTTGTTTACATCGGTGCTCCTTACTCCACTTTTCATCACAGTGCCAGCACAAACCCTTTACTGATCTTTCCTTGAGTTCTTCTCGGGTTAGTCTTCAGGTGTTAGGGTTTCAGCTGGGAATAGATGGGGCGGGTGGCTTGTTGATCATCTATTTATTGTCACTTCTGTTTCGACGATTCTCCCTACTGATTTTTTCCTCATGCAAACGTGCAAATGAGATTGCGGCTGTCATAGTACGGGGTTGGCGAGCTTTGACTTTATACCGGATATCTGGATTAAGTCCTTCGATAAATGTTCTCACTAGATGTTGTTCGGATCAGTCTCTGGCTTGATTTGACAATCCTTAAAATCTGTTATGATATTCTAGTACTGTAGAAGTTTGATGAATTTTAGCGAGCTACCTATTAACATTCTCGTATTCAGATGGTCCAAAGCGAATGAGAAGTTCTCTCTTGAATTGCTCTCATAAGGGGACTCCGTGACAGGTTTCGTACCAATCATACCATTGGATTGCATCTCCGTCTAGTTGGATCGAAGCTATTTCCACTTTGGATTCTTCTGGAGTTTTGTGAAAACAGAAACAATTTTCTGCCCTAGAGATCCAACTAGTCGGATCTCCATCTTCCCATCTTGGGAATTCCACCTTCATGTGGGGGTAGCTTGTGTCCTATTCTTGATTCCTTTTTCCGGTGTCTCCAGGTTGGTTCAATGTAAGATTTGAACTTTCATCTTGTTGAAGCTTGCTGAAGCTCTTCAATAACTCATTTTGAAATCATTAAGTATTTCTTGTAGCCAATTCTCAATTTTGGTTTCCAAGGAATTTAGTTGAGCTTTCATTGAATTATCGGTAGCCATTACATAGGATTGTAGATCTGTAATCTTCGACTCTTGTTTCTGGTGTCTAGTCAAGGGCATCATCACTGCCCTATTCGGTGCGACTGCTGTGAAGTTTGGCCCGAGGCAGCGTTAAGGGCGTGAGGGATCGCAAAGCTATCGAGGAAGCGAACGCCGAGAGCAGCGTGGGGGCTTGTTGCGGTCGCTGCGAGGAGGACGCTGTTGCCAAGGCTGAGAGGCAGCGATGGTGGCGTGGCTAGGAGCAACGTTGAGGGCATGAGGGATCGCTCTGAGGCTGCTGAGGAAGCAGACGTCGAGAGCAGCATGAGGGCTCGCTACGGTCGCTGCGAGGACGCTGCTATCGAGGCTGCCCTGTTTCTGTCGCTGCGTGGAGGAAAGGCTGCTGCCGAGGCTAAGAGGCAGCAGTGGTGGTGCGGTTGGGAGTAGCGAGAGGGAGGTCCGCTGGTTGGGAAATAGCAGTGATCGGCATGGGAAGTTGCCCTGTTTCTGTTGCTGTGTGGAGGAAGACTGCTGCCGAGGCTGAGGAGAAAGATGGCAGTTGTGGCGGCTAGGGTGTGAGACGGTGACGGAGGGGGTTGTAGATGCCGATCGCGCACGGTTGCTGTGTGCGCGGTTGGAGGCAAAAGCATCGTCGTGAACGGTTGCGGATGCGACCCAAGGGGAGGTAGCGAGGGTCCTGGGCAATGCTGGGTGCTACTGGCGGTGGCGTCTCTGGCGGAAGAAACAGTCTCCTCTGCACCGATCACTCGACAATAGTTGAGGAGAGAGATGGTGGTTGCGGCAGCTGAGGTGTGAGATGGCGACGAAGGGGGTTGCAGATGCCGATTGCGCGCGGTCGTTGCATACGCGGTTGCGGCGGAAGGTGGGATGAGGCTTGGGCTTTTGCAGTGGAAGGTGGGATAAAGAATTGCTGTGGTAACGTCTAGGGTTAGGAGCAACGAGGAGTCGCTGAGGCTAGGAAACAACGGCGGTGGCCCTTTCTCGCTCGAGCAAGTTGCCGACCCCTCTTTTTTTTTGTTTTTCTAAGATGATGATGGCTGTGGCGATGAAGTGATGTGAGAAATTATAGCGGGAACGTTGAGGATCGCTGCTCTGATACCAAATGATAAGACCCTAGGGTTTTATCATAGATGAAGAGAAAGAAAAGGGATGATCACTTCGAGGGGATCGACCTCTTTGATCATTTCAAGGGGATCGACCTCCTAGGGTTTGCCAAAAGGTGGAATAATATTTCATAGATAGATGAAAAGAAACAGATACATCCATATTTATAGAGTTCCACCCCTGAGTCCATCAGGATTTGGACTCCCAATAAATAAATAAATCTCAAATAAGCCCCTATCCGATTCTTACTGAACTAGACAAATTCAATAAAACATTATTCAAAGCTCAGAAAATAAAAGGGATCATAACAGTGAGATGGTTGGTGCTGCATTGGTTCTGGACTCAAATAGCATGTTGTTTTAATTGAGAGATTTAAAGAAGAAGTTATGGCTGTAGGAACTCTTATCATACACTAGTTCTGAGTCTTCTGACAAGTGCACAATCTAAACCTCGTAGTTATGCAGCTTTTGCTCTGTATTAATTTGACCGACTTAAGTTTAGACCTCTCCGCAAATCCTTCATTTCATAGCATTTCAGGGCACAGAATTTTTATTGATAGTTCATCCCAATACATTCAAAATGGTCATGTATGGTACAATTGGTGTGAGTATGAAATATTGATCTGAAGTTGCGACTTTGGAATAAATTTTGAAGTTTGAAATAAGTATCACACTGTTATTGAAATGTATTTGGCTGATTCGTGGAGGACCCAGTTACATTGCAACTAATACCAGTTCATACTGCATGGGCAAGTTAGTGGAGAAAATTTTGATTCTCCTCTGTGTTGTGGCAGTGTGTGGTGAAAATTATGTACAGACATTCTGCTTAGCTGATTGAAGTTGCAATGTTGTTTTTGTTGTTGTTTAGATAGTTGGCACCTCTGTAGTTGAAGGAAGCTTTTCACCATTAAGGCGTTGGACTCTTGAGATTCCAGAGTTCTGATAATGGAGATTGCCGACAAAGATTAAAGCAGAACAGAAATCATGTGAATGTAAATAAACAAAAGTAGCACAGATGTGAATGATGATACCCTTGACTAAGAATATAATAGGCATAATGCAGAATTATGTCCAAGGTGGTAGAGAACTATTTCATTGTTTGTGACTTTGTGGGAGAACATCATGCAACCTTCTGTGATAATGTATTTTTCCACATTAAACCATATTTCAAAGAAGAATTTAGGTTCATTATTATATGGAGCATGCTGATGGATTGACAATTACATACAGTGGTGATAGACATTGTGCTTATTTGTGGGTTAAGTGTAGAATGGATAAAAAATGCATTTTTAGCACAATTGAAGCCTACTTTGGAAGATGTATCATGACAGGAATGCAATAACTCCAGTTGTCAGCTGGAAAGCCCTCAACATAGATAGTTGAAAATGTTATTCATGCCTCGTGACAAATGCAGCAGTTCCATTTTACATCTCAATTGGGCCTCAATTGTACATGGTTGAAAATTTGACATTAGTGCCTGTGAAGGTTGAAGCCAGAAGCATTATATAGACCCAAATGTTCAGGTAAATGGAGCATACTGAAGAATGTTTGATGGAATAATCATAAAAAATAAAGCAAATGAGTTGCAGAAATCAAGACTGTTGGTAAAAGTTTCAATTTCACACACTGTGTGATTATGTGCCATGATGACAAACAAGGATTTCTGTGCCCTGTTCTGAGCACATGGTTGGCATGTTTAAAACCATGCCCTTCATATAGCCAACTGGGCAGTGCACCCTGGGTATTATTGTCATAGAGACATCTAGGAAATTATGTGTCTTAATATGGATGTGCATGGCTTCATAACAATTTATTATGATCTTCAACCTTGCTTATTCAGTAATCAATGCATGTAAAGAGAGTTTTTGTATCTCTGCTAAAAGTCTCGAAAGTTACTTGGTATTTAAAGTATACTTCTGAGTTCTGATAAGAGTGGTCGACACAATGGTACTTGGTGTAAGTTCTAGCTTTTAAAAAGGGTACTATGTTTTTGCTTGAGTATAATATTTAATAACTTACAAGATAGAAACTGGCTGTAGTACACATTAACAATGTTTAACTTTAACCTATCATTAACCACAGAGTAATATATGATTACCTGACAAAGGACTCTTTCTTTCACTTTGTTGTCCATACATTGTCTTACGTGAGTATGTTTAGTTATACTTTTTGATGTTTTGTTACTTAAAGAAAATTTCTCTATTGCATTATATTTTTCTTTTCATTCTCTCATTTTATTTGGTTTGATACATTACCATTTTTCACAATATAGGTGTCGGTGCGGGTGACAATTGGCTTTGCAAAAGAGGCTCCTGTTCTGGGAATTTTTGGCTTTAATGTCTATCATAAAAACCGTCTTATTATGGTGTGGTTATTTTGTCATATAACTAAGTTCTTGTTTACTGTTTTTGTTACATTTTTTTATTTTTGTTCATGCTGTTATTTAAGAGTATCATGAAACTTTTTACAATTGGGTTTGCAAAAGAGGCTGCTGTTCTCGGAACTTTTTTGGCTTTAATGTTTATTATAAAGACAATCTTGTTATGGCTTGATTATTTTATCATACAATCAAGTATCTTGTTTACTATTCTAGGGTATGACTTATTATTATTTTTGTTCATTCTGTTATCTAATAGTTATATTCAAACTTGAAGTGGTGCATGGTATAAAATTTTTATGGGATTTCACGGTAGATTTAGGTGGTTCCTTATCATGGTTGGCTAGTAACTGCAAGAAGATATGCTGTGTGCCATATCATGGCAATACTCCAGTTGGAATGACATTTTCTCTTTTTTGTTATTATGGCCTTGGTAAACCCATGATGTTAATTAAATAGTTTCCAAGATTAGCACTGTTATCAGGATAGCTTACGATGATGTGATCAAGATAAGCAAATTCCTCACAATGGATACCAGAATTGACATATCCAAAAGAAATTCTAAAATAAAATTTTAAAAATGATAAAGAAGTAAAACCTTCAAAATTAAAGTAGACTTTATTGAGAGAAAACTATTACATACTAAGGATTCTTTTACCTTCATATATTTTAAAATATCTATTTTTTTAAAAAAATTGAGACTAAAATCTAAATTAAAAAATGTAAAAGTTTATGATGAACATAAATATGCATTAATTTCTTAAAAGGTATCATAAGTATATTATTGTAGTAACTAGTGAGTAACTACTAAATGTCTTTACAAAAGATATTAAACTCATCTGCTTGTAGCTTTGCCCCAGGGAATCTCTATGTACATGAGCATAGGTAACATAGACAACTAAAAGAAGAAATCTTGTTTGAAAATAGTGATCACGGGAATTGAGATTTTTGAACTCATGATATGTTGCTACTCTGTAATAGCATGCTACTTTCTTAGGAGGTTAACAACTAACATGTTTGTATATCCTTTCCTATTGATTGTACACAATAGTGGACAACAAAGATTGCATAATGGTGGTAGATGACAAATGCAATGGTTGCAGCAAGTACATACAAAGCTTTGTACCTCTATTTCACATATTCATTGTCTTCATCTCTTGCCTTCATCTCAAATTTTCTTTTCACCTTCTCCTTCCATTTTTCTGTATTAGGTTGTCAAATATCCAATCTTTGGTTGAGTTTGAATAATTGAAACAAGTTTCTAATTAAAACGGTGATAAATTTGCCAAAACTGGGTTGGTCTTGGATGACATCTTTACAATTGGACATCTTGTTTAAAATTAGGTTTGTGTGTGTGTGTTTGGTGCATATGATATAAATTATTTTTCACATCAGTTAAATTGGTCATGGACTAGGCAAGAATCTGAACTTTTCTGTGACATATATCTCTGGGATTTTTGCTTGTTTTTGAGAGTAGGTACTCTATTTTTTTTCTTTATTTAAACCAAAAGGAAACTATAACAAGACTTTTCTTTGGAGTTTTATTATGCTGTTGGTTTCAAGATATGCATATTCATAGCCACGTATTCTGCCTTGCTTGGATTGGTGAATTTTTTTATGCAGATGCATTAACTATTGTATGCAAGAGGAAAATTAATCATATCAATGTTAGTAAAAAATTAATCATATAGTCAAACCAGAGAAAAGTAAAAACAGAAAGAACTTCCTAAATAGATCTATTCAGTTAGCTAGTAGATGTAGACAAATAAGATAATATATTAGGAATGAATCAACAATCATATCCTAGTCTATCACATCAAATAAGGTAGCATGTCGAGAATCAAATAATAGCAAATCAGATCTCAATAAATCAAATCATAACAAATCTTGACATATCTCAACGCTCCCCCTCAAGCTGGCTCAAAGACAATCAACATCCCCAGCTTGATAGTCAAGTGATCAAACTGCTGGTTTTGAAGGCCCTTTGTGAAAATATTTGTTACTTGTTGCTTGGTAGGGCTAAATGGAATACATAATAGTCCGTCATCCAACTTCTTTTTGAATAAAATGCCGATCAACCTCAATGTGCTTTGTTCTATCATGATGCACCGAGTGGCGAGAGATACTAATTAATGCCTTGTTATCTGAATATAACTTTATTGGCTGATTTCAAGAAACTCTTAACTCACTTAGAAGTCTTTTTACCTAAAGGAGTTCACATATTCCTTGTGCAATAGCTCGAAATTCAGCTTCGCACTACTTCTAGCCAGTGATTTAACAAGGCGCTTGGGCGAGGCGAGGCGAGGCCCGAGCACCTCGCTTCACTTCCAGGCGGCGCGCTTCAAAGAGGCACCGCCTAGGCGCTCGCCCGAGCCCAGGCGCTGGGCGCTTCGGGCGAGTGCCTGGGTTAAACCAGGCGACTGAACCAGGATTTTAGGTCTGGTTCGGTCTCTAGTGGTTAGTTGGTTCAATCGAACCAACTAAAACCGATATCAGCTGTCGCTGCCCAACCCTAACCCTGCTCGTTGCCACTGCCGCTCCCGCTCTCGCTGCTCGCCGCTGTCGTTGCTTGCTACCGTTGCCGCTGTCGTTGCTCGCCGCTCGCTGCTCCCGCTCCCGCTGCCTCCTTACACTCCCGCTCCCGCTGCCGCTACCGTTGCCTCCTTACACTCCCGTTGCCGCTGCCTCCTTACACTCCCGCTCCCGCTGCTGCTGCCTTCTTACACTCCCGCTGTTGCTGCCTCCTTACACTCCCGCTGCTGCCGCTGCTGCCTCCTTACACTCCCAATGCCGTTGCCTCCTTACACGCCCGCTCCCGCTGCTGCTGCCTCTTTACACTCCCGCTGCCGTTGCCTCCTTACACTCCCGCTGTCGCTGCCGCTTCCTCTTTTCTCAGTCAGCACCCCCTTACACTCTTCTTCCTTCTTCTCCTTCTGTATACTGTTAACAGTATACTAATAATAGTATTTATATTTATTAAATTAATAATATATTATTTTGATTTTAATACTGTTAATTTTCTTAATTTAATAGCATATTTTTATTTAAAATTTTAAATAATTATATTTATTAATTATATTATTTATTTTTATATTTTAGCGCCTTGCTTCGCTTGGGCGAGCGCTTGGGCGAGCGCTTGGGCGAGCGCCTAGCGCCTTGGGCATTTTTGGACCGTAGCGCCTTTTGGCGCCTAGCATTTTTTAAATCACTGCTTCTAGCCACTACACCAAGTCAACTCGAAATTCAGCTTCTGTTCTTTTACTACCCGAAGTCACCAAATTCCCCCTATGAAGGTACAATATCTAGATGTAGATCTTCTATTATCTATACTGTCAGCCCAGTCAACATCTGCATATGCTTTAACATATACATTGCCCCTCTTCTTAAACATCAACCCTTTGTATGAAGTTCGTTTGAGATATTAGAGAATTGTAAAGATTGCCCCCATATGTTCTTCATTAGGTGAGTGCATAAACTGACTTACAACACTAACATCGAAGGCAATGTGGGGTCTAGTATGTGACAAATAAATTAATTTTCCAACCAGACATTGATACTGTCCCTTATCCACCTCACTACTCAATAGGTGTTTCAGATGGTTTACAACCCAACATACTAGTTCCCCTCCTTGGTTATAGCTACCTCCATACCCAAGAAGTACGCTAATGATCCAAGATTTTTGATTTCAAACTCCTTGACCAAGAAGGTTTTTAGTTTCTCTTGTTTAACAAGATCGTTACCTGTCAATATAATGTTATCCACATACACAATGAGTATTGAGTCCTTTCCACTTGCAGCATGCTTATAAAACATGGTGTGATCAGCCTAGCTTTGTAAATATCCATAACTCTTTATAGCCTTAGTAAATCTATCGAACCATGCTCTAGGAGATTGTTTTAGTCTACAGAGTGATCTCTTTAGCTTGCAGACTTTATCATACCCTAATGTTCTTTCAAAACCTGGAGGTAGATTCATGTAGACTTCCTCATTAAGGAAGACATTTTTCACATCTGACTACTGTTGAGGCCAGTCAAAAATTGCTACAAGAGACAACAAGGCTCGGACGCTATTCATCTTTGCCACAGGTGCAAAAGTCTCTTGATAATATATTTAAAGTGTTTGAGTGTTTTCCTTAGCCACTAGCCTTGTTTTATAAGTCCCAATTGACTTGTCAGCTTTATATTTCACAATGAACACCCATTTACAACCAGCAGGTCTCTTTCCTTTAGGAAAATTTACAAGTTTTCAAGTCTCAGTCTTCTCCATGCCCTCATCTCCTCAAACATAGCCTTTATCCATTCAGGTACAGCTAGGGCTTCCTGTATAGACTTAGGAATATCTGGGTTTGACAAGTTAAAAACAAAGGATTTGAAAGAAGAGGAGAATTTGTGATATTACACAAAACTGAAAATAGGATGAGTAGTACTTGACCTCGTTCTACGTGTAAAGAATGGTTTGGAGCAAGGAAAGCAATACCGAATGATACCGCCTGGTACGGGCGGTACGTACCGGTTCGACGGCATACCGGTATGCGGACCGCTTGCTATCAGGCGGAACGAAAAAAAATAATAAAATAGTATATATATATTTATTTATATTTATATATAAATATTTTAGAAAAAGGAGACGTTCGACGACGTTGCCTTTTTCGGATTATATATATATATATATATATAAATAAACGAGGTGACGTCGCTCGGCGTGGGGAAG
>LVTN01000693.1:37598-58819 GCA_001649415.1 Musa itinerans | reverse complement strand
CAAGAACGCTGCTCTGATACCAGGTGTTAGAACCCTTGCAGATTCTAAACTTGGGGTTGATCTCTTTAGGGGATCAGCCTCCTTAGAACTCTATAGGGGTTTCTCCCTCTAAGTTGCTGCTCAAAGGTTGCAGAAAAGATTCATCTATTGCTTAAAAAAAGAGGAGGAATACATAGCTATTTATAGGGCTTCTAAACCTTAACTCCTAATAGGACTCCTACTCAAGACTCTTACTTCTAACCAACTCCTAATAGGACTCATACTCAAGACTCCTATTCCTTTACAACTCCTATTTCTTCTCTAAGAAACAACCTCCTAATCCTAGCCGGCCTCTTTACCTCTTTAATAGGGGTCGGCTTAGGTAGGTTTTACATGAATGTCCCTCTCAATTAGGACTCTCCTAGTTAGAGTCCTAACATTCCCATTGAGTGATGAGAGGCTCTCGATGGTGTTCAAGACTATATTGGATATGTTGCTAATATTTCCTAACAGATCCTACCAGTTTCATTTTTGCAAATCGTACACTTTTAATATCAATCTTTCTATATCACTCAAAGTAATCCTTCATGCTATCTAACCAGTCAACAAACACATTTGGGTCAAACCTACCATCAAAGTCTAGCATATCCGCTTTAACTTTTATAGCTATTTCAAAATGTGACTTCTAGGATACCTAAATAACAAGGTTCGTCGCACTATAGCGTACCGCTCGATATGAGTGATATGTACCGATCCAATAGGGGATCGGTACAGGTGGTACATTGGTATGCCCCATGTACTTTGTGTTGGTATGCTTGATAAGGCTCAGTACAACTCGATACATGCCGTACCGACTGTTGTTCGGTACACCGATATGAACTGGTAAGGCGAACCATGCCAAATAGTAAATGAGCACACTTAATACCAAAGGAGTCTCTAGGTTAGCACCTAGAAAGAATAGAAGACTTTCAATTTTCAACATAACTTTTAAAATTTCTAGTCTAACTAATTGATGACTTTTTGTTGATTTCTTTGCCTAGAATAAACTTTTCTGGAATCTTTTGTAAAGATAGATAGTTCTCCATTATATGCCCAACAAACTCTATTATGATCATCAATGAAGGCAATAAACCATCTAGTTCCAGTAGTGTTTTATCTTTTGAAGGCCCCCAAATGTCACTATGGATTAAGCTAAAAGGTTAGGAGTGTTTATATGGTTGCGAAGTGAATATGGAATGATGATGTTTAACTAGTTAATATATTTCACTATGAAATTGAGAGTGATTTTTATTCTTAAAGCAAAGTAACAACTTGTTGAAGTTCTTGAAACTAGGATGACTTGTTCTATACTCTATAGCAAGGTTCGTAATTTCGTACCGTACCGGAGTATCGAGATCAGTTTGGTTTGGTACAATACGAGTATACTGAGCGGTACGCTCTAGCGTATCGCTCGGTGTATATATATATATATATATAATAAAAAAATAAAAAGGGGCGACGTCGTCGTCAAGGCTTCTTCTCCTCGTGCGGATGAGGTGAAGTCGTTGACGATGTCGATGCCTCGTCGCCTCAAACGAGGAGGAGGCGACATCTCATCTCCAGCGTCAGGTGAGGGAGGGCGGCGACGGATCAGGATCGTCGAGGGAGAGCGTGCCAGATCTCCAGGTTCTCTCTTTTCTTCTCCCTCTTCTTCCTTCTCCCTTGGTTAATACTGCCTCGTAGCGAGCGGCGACGGTCGAAATCGACCGTCACCGATTGATTTCATGTGGTAATGGGGTGGAAATAGCCCTAATCGACGATACCGCCCGGTAGTGGGCAGTCCACGTACCGGTTTGCTGGCCACCCATACCGGGCGGTATTATTCAAAATTAAAAACCTTGCTCTGTAGTACCATAATATTTTTGTCTTTATTAGAAAAGCAAGAAAAACTATCTATGGCTTGAGCTTGTCTATTCAAGGAAGCATCACCTTCAAAGTAATAGAGTTGATCAACTTCTCTAGCACTGCCAATCATCCTCCCTGAGCACATATCTTGAAACACACAATGAGATAGAAAGAATTTTGCCACATAATTTTGCTTATGGACAAGAGATAATAGGATAGGTTAGGAACATGCAGAACAAATTTCAAAATTGGATTCTCTGAGAGAACAAGATAACCTTTTCTTGCAATTGGACAAAGATATATCGGCAATATGAACTTTAAGGTTTCCAAGACATGGAGTATAGGAACATATGAGAACGACTAGTCATATGATCACTAGCACCCGTATCAACTATCCGAAGTGCTTGATTAGAGGAAATGTGGAGGGTAGGAGTATTACCTTGCTTTGCAAGAGAACATGTAGGAGATGGATTTATGGTGGTTTGTGATTAGCTAAGAAGTCCATATAGATGTTCTAGCTGTTCTTTACTTTATAAAAGTGTCTCAAAGCCTCACTGATTTTCTCCAACTTGAATCTTTGTGGCTACCAGCATTCCTATAACTACCTTATTGTTGCACTTATTGTTTTTGCAGTTTTGAGATTTACCATGTAGTTTCTAGCATGTCTCCTTGGTGTGTTTTGGTTTGTTGCAGTAATTACACCATCTCCTATCTTGTTGTCTTTGGCGTTGGGAGATATCTTTGAGCCTGCCAAGGCAAAGTTTTCCACTATAGGCTTGCCATAATTTGCTTCTTTAATACTCAGCAATTCCTATCAGCCTTAAGCACTTCAAACTAATGTAAACGCTTCATCAAGATCAGGAAAAGGTTCTCTATTAAAAACACGATCTTATACTTGATCAAATTCACAATTTAACCCCAATAAGAATTGAAATATCCTCTCCATCTCAAGCAAGTTTCTCAGCCTTTTAGTGTCGACAACAGATTCCATCTCCAGATTTTGATATAGGTCAAATTTAGCCAATATACCTCAGATTATTGTAATAGTCTACGATGCTTGATGCACCTTGCTTTATCTTTTGAATTTGTCTTTTGATTTGGAAAATTAGAGAATTAAAACCCACTTTCGAGTAGGTTTTATTGACAACATCCCAAAATATCTCTAGCCATAGGAAGAAGAAGGTACGTCTTGTTGATTCTTGGCTACATGGAATGAAACAGTCACACATGACCATCGCATTCTCGATCTCCTAAGTTTCATCTGAGGCTAGTGCCTTCGTAGCTCATTCACATATTTAAACTTTCCTTTACTCATTAGAGAGCTCTTCATGGATTGAGACCACTCAATAAAATTTCTCTCGCTTAGTCTAATGATAGAGATCTAGAGGGTATGACCTTCAAATTGAAGGGAATATTGAGTGTGAATAGTTTTTGGAATATTGAAAACAAACTTTAGAGTTTCAGACATGGCTAGACATGAGGAGAGTCACTAGAGAAGATTTTCGATAATAAATGCCGAGATAAAGAAACAAATCTATCATATACCATAGTGGGCAGAGAGAAGAAAAATCAAAACCTAATTTTGCTCTGATACCATCAGTGATTACAATAGGTGCTTGGGCGCTCGCCTAGGCACTCGTGCGAGGCGAGGTCCGAGCGCCTTGCTTTATTTCCAGGCGGCACGCTTCAAAGAGGCGCCGCCTGGGCGCTCGCCTGAACCCAGGCGCCGGGTGCTTCGGGCGAGCGCCTAGGTTAAACCACGCTACCGAACCAGATTTTTAGGTTTGGTTGGTCTTCGATGCTTTAGTTGGTTCAATCGAACCAACTAAATCACCGATATCAGGCTCCCTCTCACGATTTCCCCGACTTCCCCAACCCCAACACTTGCGATTTTGCCATCGAGATTTCTTCTCCACCGCCGCTTCTCTCTGTTGCCGCTGCCGCTGCCACTGTCGTTGCTCGTCGCTACTGTCGCTACTTGCCGTTGCCACAATCGCTGCTCACCGCTATCACAATTGCTGCTCGCCGTTGCTTTCGTCGCTCACCGCTGTTGTCGCCGCTCTCGCTGTCGCTCGTTGCTCCCGCTGTCGCTTGCAACTCCCGCTCCCACTCCTGCTGTCGCTCGCCGCTCCCGCTCTAGCTACCGCTATTGCCTACTACCGCTGTCGTTGCCTCAGTAGCCTCGATCTTCTCACACTCTTCTCACTATACTGTTAACAGTATATTAATAGTATACTACTAACTGTATACTAATAATAGTATTTTTATTTATTATATTAATAATATATTATTTTGATTTTACTATTAATTTTTATTTATTTAAAATTATTGTTAGGTTTCAGAATAAATGGCAAGTGTACAGAGCAACTCAATAGATTTGATGTAAAATTTTATTGTTTTGATTTTTGAGACTTTTTATTAATGTGACATTGTGATTTTGTACCCGATTTTCTTAATTTAATAATATATTTTTTATTTAAATAATTATATTTATTAATTATATTATATATTTTTATATTTTAGCGTCTCGCTTCGTTCGGGTGAGCACCTAGCGCCTCGAGCGTTTTTGGACCTTGGCACATTTTGGTGCCTAGTGCTTTTTAAATCACTGGATACTATGAAGAAAAGAATTTTATTTTTCTATATTGTTGCTTGTATACAAGATGAAGTACATATAGTCGAACTAGAGAAAAGAAAAAAGAAGAAAGAACTACCTAAATAGATTCTAATCTAGGAAATATACAACTTGTTGATGTAAACAAATAAAATAATATAGTTAGGAATGAATCAACAATTATATCCTAGTCTATCACATCAAATAAGATAGCATGTTGAGAATCAAATCATAGCAGATCAGATCTCAACAAATCAAATCACAACAGATATCTCAACAACCACATCCAAAATATGGAAGAAAGGATATACTTGTCCATTTTTTCCCATAGATGAACTGGAATATTGGGAGTTGCCTTAGTCAATGGATGTCAACACTGTCATTAGTCTAATCTTCCATTGTTTAATAGATGATGAAGTTTGTGGCAAAGCGTGTGATGTTGGGTCATAGGGGCTCTGCATATATGAACTTCTACATTGAAGCTTACACCCAATGATGGCCGTTGATGTAATTTGTGATGCTTTGTGCCTTTTTTATTATCATCTTAACTGTTGGCTTATCAAAATATCCTTTATCATCAGGTCTATGCAGCGATCTGTACATGGTGTTCAAAATAAATGTTGTCAAGACTCAAGACTTTCAGTTACTGATCAACCTTAAAGTTTGCTCCACTATTTATCAGGACTTCTGTAGCAAATTTTGGTCCGACCTTTGCAACCATTGTGTCCATCAACCCCTCATTGTAGTTTTCATCATGGATTTTATCGGGAGCATCAATACAATTATAGAATACTATCCTTCTCTTGTAATATATATGGAAGTTGATGATGTTCATTTTACCGGTTGTCACAAACAATGGTTGCACTGTATTGAAAGATTTTATCCAATCTCAAAGTTCTTGAACCTCTTTACCTAGATACATGTTGTGTTTCTCTCTTGGTGTAAGGGGCTTGAATATTGGGAGCTGCCTTTTGGATGGACAAAATCATGCTTTGGTTGTAAAGGCTTTGGGCTGTAATTGAAATTCGATGAAAGTTGAGCCACCGTGCAATTGCCTTTCTAATGTGTTTATTTTGTTGTCTGTGTGGGCTGTTGTAGGATCTTGATCAACCATATTAAGAGCTACTTTATCGCCAAAATTCTATGATAAATCCCGCAGTTGGACTACCCGATGCTAATTGTTCCACCTAATTGAGAAGCTCTAGTTGATAACCTCATTCCAGAATTCCTTTCTAAATCCTTGTGCACAAATACCATTGGCCTCCCTTGTTGATCTACTTAATTGAGTCATATCACTTCACTTTGACGATTGCTACCACAACCACACTCGTACCGCTAGTCAATCAATATATGTTCCATTGCTTCTTTGTACATATATATATATATATATATATATATATATATATATATATATATTTTATACAGTATATATATATGTTATACAGACATGTACTGTTGTTTTTTCCCCTATATTTATGTTGATTGCTTATGTATGAGTTTTCGTATCTGAATATTGATGATTAAGAATAATATATACAACAAATTCTAATCGCTAATTCTTTTATTTTCTTAATTTCCTTTTATAGCCATTTTGGAAAGTTGTTCAGGAAGGTTCGAGTCGAGGGAGGTGTGTTATTGGTATGTATCTTGTGGAAATTTGCTTCATCAAATATTAATTGGTGTTCTTTAAAAAAAAAATTTAATAGGTGTTTCTTAATAAATGCTTCATGTTAATCAATTTACAGGAGTTTTCGAGGCAAACTTTATGGAACCTGCTCATGACAAACAGGACTTTGAAAGGACGCCATTGTTCATTCGACTGGAAGCAAAACTTAGGCAAATAGTTCTTGATTACTGGTAAATGTTTACTAGTAGATTGATTCTTGGATTTATTCCTTTACATGAGCCACTCTTTAGAATGCTAAGAAATAAAGTGTCATCCCACTAAACCTTTGGTGAAAATGCAGCCCCTGGCATCACTCACTATCTCCTGTCTTACATGGTCATAATTGCTGCCATTCCACTGCTTGAGCTTGGGTCTTGATTTATGAACACTTAACAGTTCCCAGTTCACTATGATTCTCTTCTTTGATTAACAGTTGTACTTAATTTAAAGAGAACTGTAGATATAAATTTTGATATGTGATAAAAAGAAAAATATTGAAATATTATAACCACTATTATAGATCAGGAATTCAAGGAAAAGGATGTAGAAGTTAAATAGGTGATGTAAGAGTTCTTTACCAATATATGTAGTTATTGTTCCTCAAACATGTCAAGATGATTAGTATCATATCATAATTTTGGGAACACTTGGGTTCATTCAAGTACCTGCTAGTGAAAAACATTTCATCGGAGGGGATCTAAATGATCATATCTTTTGGTAAGCATTCATTTTTAATTACTAAATGCAAGATGTAACTAGCTTTCTTCTTGATTGTCATACCTCGATCTCATAATCGTAGTTATAAACTTAAAGAGTGGACCATAATTCATTTAGATTTTTTTTTCTTGCTATGAGGTTTGAAGGATTTCATAATCCTTACTTGAAGGATGGATGGTTACACTTGATTAGATTGATGTTCTTCAAATCAGGGTTTTTAATTTCGATGTGTACTGTCCGGTACGGGCGGTACGTACCGATTTGAGAGGATATCGGTATGTGGACCGTCCTCTATCGGGCAGTACTAGTGTTTTGATTGGTACCGAGGCGTACTGACCGGAACCACCCTGGATTTCAACCGTTACTGAGGCATACTGATCGATACGCCCTGGTGTGGTAGGTGAATGTATTTTTAAGGTTTTAGGGTGTACCATCGGTACACCCTAGTGTACCGACAATATATATTGGTACGTACCGTACCGAGCTCGATACGGACCGGTATTCAAAACCTTGCTTCAAATTATATCTTTGGAATTGTAAAAGGAAATGAAACAAATGGTTATATTATAATTGCATGGTGTAAACTAACAAGAGAGACAAACAAAATGTATTTTGGAAATACAATGAGAAGGATAGAATTGGAAAGAAAACGACAACAATGTATATGGAAATTAATGGTTTGTGAGATTGAGGATTGACAAATGTAGTTCTTAATAGTCTTGAGGAGTGAAAAAAGTAGTTCAAGTAGAATCTTGAGGAGTGACAAATTTTTTTTAAAGAATCTCAAGGTAATGGTATCGCATTGAACTCAAGTTGGTAACTTAGTGATGAAATTTAACATGCAATTGCTAAATAAAATTTTAGAAGATATAAATCCTCTAACAGAGTGCCAAGAAATTGTTAACATGGCTAATTATAAAGCTTATGATAGTTTCTACAGTAAATTAGATTAAAGTTAAAGAGAGGAGAATTTATATAACCTTGCTAAAGTTAGGATAGGTTAATAAATGTGATATCTTGATGATAAAATCAATTGATGAATTGATAAGTTAACTATTGTTTAAGTGATATAGATACTCCAACTAAAGGTGTAGATTGCTAGGGGATCAATTATTGAGTCGAAGGATCAGATGTGGAGCTAAAGGATCTAAGATCAAGTTGGGACCGACTGTCGAGTTTGAGGATTAGACGTAGTGTTAAAGTATAGGATGTCAAGTTGAAGTATCAATTGATGAGTCAGAGGATTGGTTAACAAGCTAGAATCTATTGGAGCCTTGGTTAAGTAATTGGGTTGTAATTGAGTTGCAAAAAGGTTAAAAATGTATGTTTACTAGGCCAAACATGTGTTACTAGGCTAAAACAAGTGTAGGTTTCAACGGACTAGTGTTAGCCTCAATTGCGCCCTTACTAGGCTTGGTGGCCGATTGCGTGGTGCTACCGCCCTATGTTGGTGATAGTATTGCTTAGACCTTGTTGTGGTACCACCTAGGTCTTCGAATGATGTGGGTCGGTGTCGATTCAGCAGTTTGATGGTAGTACTGCTAGTACCCCCATTTTCAGAGATTTTTGCATGATTTACTTCATATTTGCAAGCTTGGCCCTCTATAGATACCTCACCAGGTTGGTGAGTTGAAGCAAGAGTTTCCTATTCTTCTTAAGTTTAAGTATGAAGTTTATAGTGTAATAAGTCTCATCTTGATTTGTAAGCTTTATTCTTGATAAAGAGAGGAGTCCTTTAAGTGTAAGGTTTACTCCACTTTAAAAAGGTAGGTAAACGGTAGTAGATCTTCACTTATTGAAAGCAAGATTAAGATAGTGGAAATTGGTTGTCTCGAGAAAAAAGGAAATCGGGAGTGGACGTAAGTCAATAATATTGAAGCACTATAAAAGCTTATATGTTTAGGTACTTGTTTATTTTTCTTTCTAATTTCCTCTTATATCCTTTGTTTAGGTACTTGTGCAAAAAAGTTTAAATACACGTGCACTAATTCATCTCTTTCTTAAAGTTAATTATCAATTCCAACAATAAATTCACAGTTAATTTAAATTATTGAACATGATCAAATGATGCTTGTTAATGAGAAGATAGAGATGGTTAAAAAGTTCTGTAGTATCTTTAATGAGTATTATGTAGATAAGAAGATTTACAAATCAGAGAAAACTCATTGCTGATTTAAAGAGTCCTTTACGTGCGATAAGGTCAAATTTGGTTGAAACTTGATTTAGCAAAATTGATCTGTTTTTCGAGTAATGTCTCGCGAAAAAGAGATGTGTTGGTATTTGGAACATAGTCGAGGGAAGAATATTTTTGTAGTGAAAAATGTCTGCATCATGTCTCGTCTCTCTTTAATTCAAGGTCTAAAGAAGTTTGTATTCCACTTCCTGCAAAAGATTATGCTTAGGGTTTGCCCAGGTTTTGCTATGTGGGTCAAGTTTGTACATGCCCATAGACATCTAAAGATTAGAACAGTTCGTTTAGTCTGTTTGAATGAAGACATACCTAAGTAGCCTACTTTATATAGTATTGTTCTTATAATAGCCATTTAATGGAGGTAATATTTTCTTTAGATATGCCACGTCCAATAGGTAATAAGGACTGTTGTACCGCTTGAAATGGTACAGTACAGGCAGTATATACGAGTCCGGGCATAGGCCGATACATGGACCACCTCCATTTCGAGCGGTTTGATTAAAATAAAAAAATAAAAAAAGTGGTGGGGCTTGTCCAACTCATTGTTAAAAAAGGAAAAAAAAAAGTTCGTAAGCCCTCTTCTCTCGTACGATGTCGCTATCCCTACGTCTTCGCCGCTGCCACTACCGCTTCGTCATTGCTGATGACGCTTTGCCATTGTCGGTGCACTTCGCTGCTATCGTTGCCAATTCAACATTGTCGATGTTGCTTCAACACTGCCACTGTCGCTTTAACGCTGCCGCTGCTTCTCTTCTTTCTTCTTCTGCCATGACTTCGTCTTCTTCCTTCTTCTTGCCTCCGTCCTCTGTTCCTCCACCACCCCTTCCTCTTTTTCCTTTTTTTCTTCCTCGTCGAAACATTGGTACAACTGGTGTACCATGTGTTGGTAGATCGGTATAGACCCATATTACCGGTCCGATAGATTGTCGAAATGGGTCCTGTACTTGAAATGGAAATCCTTGATAGGTGCTTCGTCTAGCGGTGACTGAATTCCATGAGTTGAGTCCCAATTAGTCTAAATAATAACCATATCACTTATGTACTTTGCATAAAGGAGATGCTTTAGGATACATTGGACGCTTTTGATGCATCTTTGTTCTAAGCGGATGCATCATTGCTAACGAAATAATTTGCAATGCTTCGAGTAGTTTAGCTTCTTGGTTGTAGGCAAGTGTATCCCATGTAATGGAGATGCTATGAGATGTTTTGGGTGCTTCCAGATGTATTTTCATCCTTGGCAGATGCATTAAAATGGGAAGTTCTGGGATGCATTTGGCACTTCGGATGTTTTTTTTGTCTTAGGTGAACTCATCGTGCACAAATTTGATACTTTGGAATGCATCGAGCGATTTGAATGCTTGTTTATCGTGGGCGAATGCATCACGGTTCAATGAGATGTCCTTGTGATGTCAAACTTTTGGTTTTTTTGTTAGGGTGGATGCATCGTGATCAAATGGGATGCTTTGGTATACATTGCGTGTTTCAGATGCTCTTTTATCCTAGGCATTTTAGGCAAGTGAGGAGGTGGGGCGATTGAGGAGGTAGATGCTCGACGACATTAGATTGGATGATTGAGGAGCTAGTGGGTTCAGCCTTATTGGGTCAAATCAGACTGTGTAACACATTGGACGTTTGATATGGTCACGAAGGATTTTATTTTGAATGTGAAGAGTGAAGACTAATGTTCAAAACCTCGATAAGGAGAAAAATATTTTTTTTCTCTTTTACTTTCACAAGTTATAACCAGTACCATGTATGCTCTCAACTTGCACCTTGTCGTTGCCTTCGATAAGCTCCTCATAGCAAATTGACCAATAGCAAAATTGGTCAAATCAAACTTCGACCAAATCCAAAATATGACATGGTTGTTGTGTAGTTATGCTCGACTTAATGACATGGGCATTTTTAGGGCATAATCATCTTTTCACAGAGGTGGTCATATGATCATTTTAAGGATGTGACTAACTTGAGGAGTGATGGTCTTGATGACGTGACCAACTTGAAACAACTGTTATATGAGAGTGATTGTTATGATGGAGTAGTCGTCTTGAGGAAATAATTGTCAAAAGACATGATTGAGTTGTGGAGCAATCTTCTTGACTATGCAACTAACTAAAGGAGAGGTCGACTTTGGGAAGCCATTGTCTTAATGATGCAACCAACATGAGGCATGGTCATGTTGCAGTGAGATACAGCTTAGGTGCTGCATACATTTGCATCTTTTGAGATGACCCTCCTTCACGAGATGGAGGTTGAAGTCAAGAAGGTTGTTCTCACTTTGTAGTGTGGTCCTTTTTACGACTTAAGGGCTTCAACTACTATGTGGATTTGTCCTCTTGGCTCCTCTTGAGACTATACAATCAACATGAGCAAAGGTTGAATGGAAAACCATGGTTCGCCTTACCGGTCTATACCGGTGTACCAATCAGCTGTCGGTACGATACGTACCAAGTTGTACCGAGCTATATCGAGCATACCAACACATGGTATATGAGGGGCATACCAATGTACGACCTATACTAGTCTCTTGTCAGACTGGTATGTACCAGTCATACTGAGTGGTACGTTATGGTACAATGAACCTTGTGGAAAACAATTGTCTTAATGATCAAACCAAGTTGAAAATTCAGATAATTCAGCTTCACGTGATGATGGAGTCATCAAGTTGGAAAACTCCATCGGGGGCTTCATGGCTAGTAACTAGAGGAATCATAATAACCTTAAGCCATTGATGAATATGTGGATCATTACGAACAAGTGCGAAACGACTATTTGTTGAGTCTCGTTGTTGAACAATTGTGAAATTACCTTGTCAGACGATCAACAGTTGGAATATCATTTTGCTGCACTCTAGATTGCTTTCGCAGCTGCCCAATGGATGTGATTGAGGCAGGTGGAAGGTAGAAGTATCATTCTCAAGCATTTTATTTCACAGTAGTCAGAAAATTACGAGAGATGAGCCATGAGGGCATCGGAGATGGCACACAACACCATTGATACTGTGAAACATGACAACATGTTATTTTGCTACTCTCTAGGTTTGGAGGAAAATTGAGAGGTTTCGTGAAGCACATAATTGGCTTTTGCTTGGATTTTTAGATCCAAATACATGAAGAAAGAATCAGTTTGGGATTTATTAATCGGCTAATAAAAATTTGGAAGTTCTTTTTGGAGGAAGAAGTTTGATATTTTGTTGTGTGGTTCTATACATATATAAAAGGGGATATAAGCAAATTTTTATCTAATTTTAGGATCTGTAGTTTTAAGCAAATCTTCACAAATCATAACATTTCAAAACATTTAAGTTGAAATAAATTAGATGACTCTATAATCTGGTAACTTTTCAGCATTGCTCTTGTAGGAGTATGCTTCAATTATCCATGTACAATGATAGAAAAATGTGGATCTTCATAGAATTTTCCAAGTCTTGGACATGCAGAAAAATGGAGCTGATGGCATACTTCATCAAATATCCCAATGTACTACATAATGTCCAACTTTTGAGCAGTTTGTCATTTCTTACTATTATTATTTGAGATTCATAAGGATTCTTCCTAAAAATTTTTCATCTATTGCAGGAGGAGTTCATCAAGTTGAAAGATGAACTGCTGAATGTACAGTTGTTTATTCCCAAGTAATTCATGATAAGTTCTAATTATATTATCTCATTAGAAGTCAAGAATAGACAGATAAAACATACTAATACTGCTCATACAAATTGAGTATGTTGATTGCCCTGACAAAAATTTTTGGCATCAATTGAGATTGGTCTTGCTTGGAAAATCAGTTATGATGGTTTGAGCCTTTGACACTGTCCTCTTAACCGATGTCAGTTCATCAATTCACTAATATTTTCCATCATCATGGGCTGCATATGGTGTTCTAAATTTTCCTATGCTCCAATTATTATCCGTCCCTCTTGATACTTGCTCTGTTATCGGTCACCACCAGTATAATATATTTTGGACCAATCTCCCCAACGACTATGTTCATCAAACCCTTTGTGTGCATCATGAATTTTGGACACAATTGGTTTATGAAAAACTGTCCTTATAATAAAAAAGGTATTAGATTATGCTCGTTCTTGTCATCTCGGACAACTATGGCACATTAATCTATCACTATTGCTTCTTGAATGATTTAGTCCAATCTCTAGGCTCTTGGACCTACTCATCTACATAATGTCATGTTTCTCCTTTGGATTAGCAGGTTGTGTTCTTGGACCAAACTTCTGGATAGATGGTACCATGCTTGGTAGGAAGGACATTGGGTTGTATGGGCTGGGATCTTATTGAAGTTGAACTTCCTTCAAATTCTAATTTTCTTCTTCTCCTTGCTTGAGACATCATTAATCCGTCTTTGTTTTGTTGTCTATGGTGGGGAAGCACCAAGATCCAAATTTAAGATACTAAGAGTTGACCTTTGAAAATCCCTCTGAAAAGTTCTGTAGCCTAGGCTGCCTTATGCTTATTGTCCCACCCAATTCTTATGCACCAATGTTGGTTTTCGTTGTAAATGGTCCACTAAACAGATCTGGTCCGTTGCCACTATTATACTGATACTGCAAGTTGATCAACCAATGTCTCATCATTCCCTCATACATGTGTTGATGCTCCAAGGAAGCACACATTATCAATTGTGAGGCTCGAGTCAACATTATCACCATGCCTCTCATACTTATCATATACTTTCATCTCTATATCACTCTTGTTAGGTTTCTCACAGTTTGCTTTGTCTTATAGTTATAGGGCTTTCCAGGCATCAAGTTATTCTCAAAAGGTCCTACTTATCTTTCGAGGAACTTTTATACATTTAAATATTTAATGTCATCAGGAAATCCATCAATCAAGTGCTACTACAGATGGGTTATTCTTCTACCTTGATCAACATAGTTGCAATGGACACTTTACAAATGATGGCACTGCCCTGAGCAATGAGCGTGTTGTTGTGTCGGATTATAGGATTGATGCTTTGGGGTCATTTTCCAAAAAAAGTAAGACTAGATCCATGCTAAATCCTCGAAGTTCCTGGATAGATCCACAAAGTCAAGCATTGACCTGAATGAATCCGCAATGACAAAGGCTAGATTCATTCAAATATTTTGATCAAGCCAAGATCAATTCAGATCAAGGCTAGATCCAAATCCATCTACCCTTGGTTTGCAAAGATTAAGCCTAGATTCACAAAGATCAAGTCAAGGTCTGAATGGATCTAGTCGGAACTTGGCTAGATCTATCCTAGATCAATGATGAACAAGTCTTGATCATCATAGATCTTGCTTAGATCAACCAAAAACTAAAGATAATTTCATATAATTAGCCTTAAACTAGGTGTACATCAAGGAGTTCTAACTTCTAACCTAATCATTCAAGAATAAACATTCTCCTTAAGCTTGATAAGAGGACAAATTAAATTGGCTCTAGAGATCTAATTTTCTTATTTAAATCAATCTTTCTTTCTGAAGTGAATTAGAGAGTAAGAGAATAGGATTAACAAAGCAAGTGAATATATTATCTTGATTTAGTTAAACCATTTGCATATCGAGCAAGGTTTTGAATACCGTACCGTAACGGTGTACCGATCAACTGTCGGTACGGTGTGTACTGAGCTGTATCGAGCGTATCGACTCAAGGTACACTAAGGTGTACTGATGTACCACATGTATCGGTCCTCTATCGGACTGGTACATACCACTCGTACCGAGTTGTACGATACGTATTGCAAACCATGATATCGAGATCATACTTTGAGATAACAACAATTATGACCATCATGATAGGAGTACAAAGCGTACCGATGTATCGCCCATATCGGTCCTCTATCGGACTAGTACATATTGTCCATACCGAGCGGTATGGTACGGTATTGCAAATCATGATATCGAGATCATACTTTGAGATAACAACAATTATAACCATCATAAGAGGAGTACAACCGCATTGGTGGACTCAGTCAACCTCACAAAATTTAAAATTACAAAATGACCTGTTGATAAACCTTATGCCTAGTGATCATCAAGATGCTAAAATGATTTTCTATGGCCATATCATTCTATAATGAATATTAGAAAAGAATTTGACATAGGCTTTAGAAGATATTATTTCACTTGAAGAAGAGCCATATTTATATATATGGATATATATGTAAGGTTTAGGGTTTAGTGTGTTATATATATATATATACATACACATACACACACACACACACACACACACACACATACACACACACACACACACACACACACACACACATATATATATATATATATGTATATATGTATATATATATGTATATATGTATATGTATATATGTATATATATATGTATATATATATATATTGTGACACCTTGATCTCGGGCTAAAATGTGGAGTGTCAATAGTGATCTCATAAGATGAAGTCGTGACAAATGGTATCAAAGCCGATCTAGTATTAAAGGACATGATATGAGGCTCAGGTAGTAAAGGGCTTCAGTCGATCTAGTATTAGGTATGATGAGAGGCTCAAATAGGAAAGGGCTACTCATGAACATGATTAGAGGACACGTCACAACATGGAACCACTATTGGGCTAAACCTGACTATAGTCTAATTTTGGGTTATGTTAGGCCTTGACAAGAACGTCAAGACTTTAAGTGGCGGATTAAGTGGGTGAGATAATGACTTCAATTTAGTGACTTAGTCCTGCGGGCGAGGTTAATTTGACTATTAACCTAAGGCTCAAGCATTTTGGGAAGTGATTCAGACTCAACAAGTTAACGGATTGGTTATACCATTGAATTAGGTGGTGTGGTGATAGTGAAATGGGTGAGAGTAAAAGATGGTGATAGAAGGTTGAAAGGTGGAGGTTAAATAGGCCCAAAAGAGAACCCAATGGTCAGATTCGAGTCTTAACCAAGATCCAATCGTTTTTGATCGGAATAGGTCGGTAATGGTCGAAATTTGATCGATTCCCCTAGGACACAGGCTATACCAGGTAGTAGGCCTCATATTGGGCTTGAACTGCCCAGTTTTGGGTGCTCTGCTAGCTAGTTGGACCAGTAACTGCTGGTCATATCAAATCAAAAGTCCGACATTCTGTGGCAAATAGTTTTAAGTTATTGAGAAAATAAATCAAACTGTATATGGGCTGTTGGAAAAATACCAGACCATGGTACTTGGAAACAAAAGACCTCATACTTTCATCTGAAGAATAAATCAAGCACTCCCATATGTCATCATGTTTTAGAAAATCCACTTCCAAGTATTTAATTGAAATGAGGAATATATTTTCTAGCAATCCTCCCATTTAAATTTGTAGCACTTTCTTGGAAATTCTGTAGAGGTTATATCATTAAATGGTGATGTTCAGTTTTACTAAGAACATAGATAATCTCTAGTTTTCTAAGTGACAATTCTGGATCAAAGTATTATCAGCTTTCTTCTAAAACAGCTGCACATAATGGAGTTCAAGTAGGATGTTCCCAAATTACCTGCACTTTACTATAATACTTTAGTCCAATAACAACTACTGGCTGGACCATCTACATAATGATCTCATCAACAGAAATCCTTTATATTCATGAGATCTTCAATAATTCAGTTTTGGAAGAACAAAGAGAAAAATGGACTGGTAGCACTAGAACTGTCATAATGTAAGTAAGAACAATGGATAAGGAGACAAACTGCTCTGTTTCTTCTTGAGAAGACAATGATTTCAGAACTGACTGGCTGAAAAAGATGTCGGATTCTTTTTTTTTTAAAACATTTGTAAGGATGCTTTGTCATCTCAGCTGTTTTAAGGTTTCAAATGTTCTTTTATCTAGCTTTCATGTTAATTGTTGTTTTTTGTAATGATGAACCAGCATTTTAGTTTACAACTTTGATGCTGATTGCTATAATCAATATATTCAGATAGTTCCCATAATGGAGTAACTTTGCTTTCTCAAATACATGATTATATAACTATAATTCCATTGATTAATTTAATCACCATAACAGTGATGCCATGCTCTTCTGTTACAAGTTTAATTGTTATTTAATTTCCTTTCTGTAATGGTAATGGTTTCTTGGTTTTTGCAGGAAACATAATTGTCATCTGATTGGCTATCAATCCTACAGTACAACAACAGAGAAACGGAAACTTAAGGATTCTGATAAACACTCTTATGAGCATTCATCAAAAACACAGCACAAAATGCCTTCTGTACATGTTGATGGAGTTACTCGTCTTGATGGTATCATGTTATCCGAAATTGTGTTTAGCAAATATTGTTAAGAGAAGCTGAAGTGTATGTTACCCATAACCTAGCAGCTGAAAATTAGATTTTAGAATCAAAAGTATTTGAACTGTGATGAAAGTTAATGTTGATACCTGTTGCTGATCTATGCAGTCAGCTTGATTTTTATGGTTGTTAGATGCACATGCTTAGATGAAGAACTGACAACAAACACTGTGGTAGGATTTTTGACACTGGATGAAATTCAATCTGTAAGGGAAGTCTTATTAGAAAGCAATCCTGGATATACCGTTTAAGAAATTTGCTAAAAATGAAATTTCAGTATTACACTGAGAGCAGATATATATGGCCATTATCAGCTATGATGGCCTTTGTATAAGAAATTAACACAATAAGGCTTTTAGTAAGGTAAGGTTGGTGGAAGATAACATCGCAGGAAGTTAAAGGGTGGTATGGCAATTGGCATACTTGTTTATGAGCACAATTCAGAAGTTTACACTAGAAAGGAGACTAAGAACATTGCAAGTATGAGTGAGTAAATGGCTTATTATAGTTTCTATAGGTTTACTAAATCTAAGGATATTCTTGTACCATTAGATTTGTAAAGGATGAAGGCCGAGAAGTGCTTCTTAATAATTCTAAGATAAATCAAGGATAAGTTATTTAATGAATATCCTATAAGAAAGATAGCTTTAAGGACCGAAAATAGTGAAGGATCTGAAACCATTGATTTCTTGTAGAAATAAGCAATTGAGAGTAAATAAATTATTTTATAAGTAAAATAGGTAATAATGTACATTTTGATGAAAACTCTTTCAAGATAATTTGGATTTTAGATGATCAGTAGTTTGGTTAAATATTGATTTATCACTTTCAAAAATTAAGAAAAAGCTTGATGATTAAAGAAAGCTCTGGATGCCAATTTATAAAAATATGGGAGGAATCACTATTCAAAATTTTGAGTTAATGTACCATATTATAATACTATATGAAAGGATTACTAAATGAAAACTAGAATATAATACAAGTCTTCTGTAAATCAGTTTTGGTTTTTCTTGAACTATCAACAACAAGAGTTTATTTGTTGGGACAATGAAATCAAGTACGGAAAGAGAAAGACTCGCTGATGTCTTTTCTTAAAAAATTTAATGGTTTACTTTCAAGATAAAATGTGGTGGGTATTCAAGAGACGGAGCTAACTAGAAGTCGTATTTAGGTGGTATATGATATAAATGAAGTTTTCTTTGGAAGAGAAACAACTATATCATTCAGCTACTTACAGGTGAATTGTTATGGGGATCCAAAACTCATTCCATATGTGAGATGCCAAACTTGTCCTTGCCAGATTAGTGAAGTTGTGGCCCAAAAAATTCTGCTCCTAGGGAAATAAGTCCATTGGTTTAGTAAATTATTCACTACATACTGTTAAATAGAATGGAAGTTGATATTACTCATTCTTCAAAATTTTGTGAATGCCTAATCCACTACATACTAGTAAGGTCAATGTAAGTTTTCATGCTCAATTCCATGATAGCTCAATATCCTAATAAAGCTGCTAATTGCGCAATCATTCAAACTTCCCTGTTTTTGAGATGTGTGCTCTGATACCGGATATATACATTCCCGTTCATGAACCACAAATCATGAGCTATTTCTTGGTCATCGATGATGTTGCTTCTGAAGTTTAAGCTTTTTCTAAGTTGGCATCTATGCATTGGAAACATGGCAGAATGCACTCTTTATATGTTTTTATTATTAATATGCTTTGCCTATTTTGAGAGGAATGATGTGCTTGTTTGGAAAATAAAAATTCTTGATGGCTATTATATTCAGTATGGTTTTGTTTGAGGAAAGGGACATTGTAAGAACTTATATTCCTCCTTGTTTAAGGAAAATGTGTCAAAATGATGGTAATTGTTCAAATCATGTGTTTAGCAAAGATGGTTGTGTCAGTGGTTAGAAAATCTTTTTAGGAAAAAAAAATGGAGGATTTGGTGTAAGTAAAGCAAGCAATATACTAGAAATGTACAAGAGACAAATCTGAGGATGTCAAGCCAATGGCTAAACACAAATGAACTATGAAATGGTTACTGATGATAGATCAAACAGTTGTTGGTTAACATAAGTAACTACATAAGGTTAATTCACAGTGTGTGTATATGTATACCTAGCCATGCTCATCAAAGCTTGGCATGCACAATGCTTTTACTTACAGGCTGTCCCAAAATATTTTAATCAATGTTGAGGAATTTCTGGACAAGGAAATGTTGTTATCAGCTAAAGACTGAGCATCAAAATGATATACTTTCAAAAGATATACCAAGATTTTCTACACCAGTGGACTCAGGAATCAAACTTGTTTCATGTTTGAAAATACAACTACAGAAGCTTTTTATTTGTTAAGCCAATAAATAAAAAAATATAGAGAGTAGAAGGAAAGAATTGCATATAATTTTTTATTGACTTGGAAAGAACTTATGAAGAGTCCTTAAGACTTATAATGATAGATACTGGAAAGAAAAATCTACTAGTCTATTATTGTCATTAAAGATATGCATGACAGTTAACTCATTAGTGTTAAAACTATATTGTCTAGACTCTAGATAGTTATTATTATAATATTACTTCAGGAATCAACTATAAGTCCTTACTTTCTGATATTCATAATGGACAAACTTACAAGCCATATACAAGATAGACCCATATGATAAATGTTATTTCTTAGTAATATTATTCTGATTGATGAGAGTTTTGATAAGTTTTAAACTTGAGTTATGGAGACCCAGGTTTGCAGTTTCGAGTATCAGACTTGTTCTGGTCCATGATCAGATTGGTACTGGTCCTGTCCATGCTGTTATATCGATAAATGGAGACGAGGACAAGAAGAAAAAGAGCAAAAGTCAGGGAGAAGAGAGGGAGAGGACGAAGAAGAAGAGGACAAGGAAAATGAGGATGAGAAGTACCTGGAGGTCTGATGGTGACTCCATACCTTGCATGCAAACCTTAAGTGGTAGGCTGAAAAAATTAATAAATAAACTGGACCACATAGCCCAAAAAGGGAAGGTCTGTGTCTTGATTCATGCCCTAATAGATACTGGTCGGCATATATCAATCTGGACAAAATTGCATTCCATGATGAAGAAAAAATTTAGAAACTAAAGATTTTAGATTAATTAGGACTAACATTAAATAGATGAGATATAATTTTAGTAGTAATAGTAATAGAACCGAGGACAGTTAGGAAGAATGGATAAGTTCATATGACAAAACCTTTTAGATATCTTGGATAATGTAATTATATCATGTAATTCAAGTTATGTGATTAAGAACTTGCATCCAATGGTTATGGATAATAATTTCTATATCACTTCTATGATCATGTTTGTCTCTTGACTGATGACTTTTGTAGCCCTTGCCTCCAGCATTTTTGCAGTTGTATTTTAAGTGTTGTACAAGCTACTTCAATCATTGCAGTTTCTTCTTCATGCTTCTTCAAATTTGTGAAAGTTGTTCACCATGGGAGAAAATTGTGAAAACAAAGATGATGCTAATGCTTGTTTATGTATTATAGGAGTACTCATTAGTAACAAGTCGGTTAGAGCTCTTGAACCCAAGGTATGTAATTTCGTACCGTACTGGAGTTTCGACGTTCGCTCGGTACGGTACGAAACTGTATACCGAGCGGTATACCGTTTGGTATATATATATATATAAAATTCGGTGATGTCGCCTCTCTTCTCCCAAGCTCGGCGACGTCGCCTCGTATATATATATATATATATAAATGAATAAATATATATTTATATATAAAAGATTATATATATATTTATATATATATTTTTATAAAAGGCGACGTCAAGTCACCTCGTTTTTTAATATATATATATTTATATATAAATATTTATATATAAAATATTTTTATAAAAGGCGATGTCGCGTCGCCTCGTTTAT
>LVTN01000693.1:7669-27650 GCA_001649415.1 Musa itinerans | reverse complement strand
AAGTTATACTTCTCCACAAGCCTCCACCCCCAGACGGATGGCCAGACTGAAAGGATAAACTCGCTCTTGGAGCAATATCTTCGGCACTACGTGAGTGCCAACCAACGAGATTGGGTGAAGTTGTTGGACATTGCCCAATTCTCCTACAACCTGCAGCGGAGCTCTGCGTCCAACAAGAGCCCCTTCGAGATTATTACAGGACAACAACCGTCAACTCCTCACACCATGGCAATTGGGTATACAGGGAGTAGTCCGTCAGCTTACCACTTCGCAAGGGAGTGGCACCGAAATGCAGAGATTGCGCGGGCTTACTTGGAGAAGGCGGCAAGAAGAATGAAGAAGTGGGCAGACTTGGGAAGGCGACCGCAAGAGTTCAAGGTCGGCGATTTGGTGTTGGTAAAGCTCCAACCAGCATCACTCCAATTCTTCAGGAACAAAATCCACAAAGGATTGGTGCGCAAGTATGAGGGGCCCTTCCCAATTATCAGCAGGGTAGGCAACGTCTCCTACAAGTTGCAGCTGCCGGCGTGGTTCAAAATTCACAACGTTCTTCACGCCAGCAACCTAAAAGCCTACCATTCGGATCCGCAAGATGCGTCTCGAAGTGTTCCAACTCGACTACCCCTTACCACTGCCTCCTACGAGAAGCGAGTTGAAACCATTCTGGCGGACCGGAAGATAAAACTACCCAATGGAGCCGAGCAGACAGAGTACCTTGTGAAGTGGCGAAAGCTTCCCAGAACTGAAGCCAGTTGGGAGTCTGAAGACGCCCTACGACATGAAGAAGCAATCATCAACAACTACCAACAAGCGTCAACGAGGGCGTCGACAGTTTAGGTGGGGGAGAATGTCCCGAACGGTCGTCGCGCTCTCGCAACAACCCCATTCAACGAACCCGTTACGAAGCGACCGCTCACCGATCTGAGCAAAACAACCCAAAACAACTCCGTTTTCGCGTGCCGCGGGCTGATTTCTGGAATCTGCCTCCGCTCACCAAAACGTCAGCCATCTCAGCGACTTAGGCAAAGCAAGCTAAGTTCGCGTTTTGGCCGCAAGGGTGCCTCACGCCTTAGGCAATTCCAGCTAAGGCCGTGACAATACGGTGCAAGAGGAACATTTGCTTGTCCCATCTTTTGTGTTTTTGGAATAAGCTACTTATTATTTGTGTCAGTTTAATTTTTCCTATTAGCAGATGCAACCAAATGAATTTCTTTCTGTTTTGGAGACATTGCAGGAGATTTTTTGTTTGCTTTAATTGATATTGTGAAGCATCTTTATATTGTAAATTTTCTCAGTTACAAGTAAAGATTAAACCAGGACCATGCATCCTTGATTGTAGCTTAGCTATATTCAATGTATTGAATTCAACTAAAACAAATTATGCTCAGCTGAGACAAACTTTGAGAGCTCTTGAGTTTAAGCCATATGCATTATTTGATTAGTTTCCAATAAGTATGCAATCCTAATAAGAGAAATCTAAAGGTCCCTTACAACAGGATATTATTCTTGTTAGCTATTGTGCCTAAAGCAAGAGAGATCAGTTGTATCTTTTTTTCTAAAATATGGATTACAAATGTATGATCTGCATTCATGACTTTGTGTTTTGTAATTTGTACTATATGGGAATGTGCTTCTGTGCTCCATTATACTGCAATTGTATCAATGTAATTAGCAGTGTGATAGGTTGCTATTTAAGTGTCTTCTTACATGTCTTTCAGGATTCTGAAGATATTGAAGTTATGGATATCTCGGATCCAACAATGATTGAAAAAATTAGTGAAGAGAGTATACAACTTTTCATGAGGTAAAAACTTTATTGTAGTTATAGATTATCTCATTATTGATCTTTGGCAAAAACTAATAAATATCGTCGCTGTTTGAATTTTCATGGTGCCTAAGACTGGGTAGGCATGATCCAACTTTAGCATATTTATTAACCTGGATTGTTATGCTTGTTTTTCCAGCTATTATGCTTGTATTAGGTAGCTGCAATGTTGTTCATATTATATGTAATGATGACACTTGTAGTAATTTTGACTCATAATTTCACACAATGGCCTTACTGTTTGCTTTTACAATTGTTTTACTTGTCCAAACATTTGTGATTTATCTTATGATATAACACAGGCATCTCAATTCTGTATAGCTAGCTGTATCATAATTAGTTTTTCTTCCTTTCAGGATCTTATTTTGAAGACAGTTAAACAATCCTCTTTTACCCCTCTTCTCACCTTCTTATACATTCCTCTCTTGCTCAAATTTCTTAAATTTCTAAAATCTCTCTAGTCATCTCCCAAACTCACTCCTATCTTCAAGGTGAGGCTCGATTTCTCAATAAGGACGTTCAATGTCAAGACCCAATCTAATTTTTTCCCAACTTTGGCAAATTGAAACCTAATGTTTTAATAAAACCTGTAATCTCTTTCATTTTATTGTAACTAAGTTAGGATTTGTATAATTTCTTCCATTTAGAGGCTTTTCCCTAATTTGGGGCTTGATCCACAAAAGATCAAACCTTGAACCTTGCAAATCTGAGATAGATTCCTGAGGATCAAGTCACAGATCTAGTACAGTTCCATTTGGAATAAGACTAGATCCATGTGGATCAAGGTTAGATCTGCAAAGATCTAGGCTAGATTGTTGTAGATGTAGCCTGGATTTCTGAAGATCTAGGCTAAATCCACAAAAGCCAACCATTTACCCGAACTATTTTAGCCTAGATCCACATTGATGTAGCATGGGACCATGCATGGGTCCTCTTGAAATACCATATTGATCATGTCGAGAACCTTGACTTATTTTCCATGGATTCACAGTGGTTATTTTGGTCATAGAACCAAGTATAAAATCATATTTTACATTTTATAATCCATCTTGTATATACATTTATGTTAGATATATCTTGTTATCCATATCCAGTACATCTCTTTGATCATATTTATTGTTTTCTATTTCTAGACCGAAAGCTCTTAAATTTAATGTTTTGACCATTTGTAAATGGAAAAGGTCAGAAAAGCTCCAAACATGGTTTTTCATTATATACTCTATTTGTACCATGACATATATCAAATAAGGTTCAAAAGTAATTACTAATATATAAGCATAACAAATTACATCTAATATCAAAACATATACCCATTCCTACCCTCAAAGTGAATGATTTAGTAGACTGATATAGTGTCTTCAAAACTCATGCATTGAACTCCCATGACATCTAATACTTGTAAAAGAGTGTCCAATTGATGCAACAATGTGGTTGCAGTCGCTGCCTCATCATGATGAACCACCCATGTGGTAGAAGGCACCTGACACAAGTAACGACCATGACATGTATGACTCTGTACAATGGAGTGCATTGGAGGCCTCTCATCACTACACTACTGTTGTGTGCCACAAAATGTATCCGGCTTGGAAAAAATGACCATCATCATACATTTGTTGGCCATAAGATCCACCATAATAAGGTTACAAACAAAATAAAATTATATTTGACTCAACCTTCAAATGTTGTTTCGCCCTGATCGGTACAAAATGAGCATGAATTGATACACGATGCCCCTGTTTTGGGTGGTTTATCTGTTTTCTTAAAAGAAATTATACATGTCATTAGGAGCCCTTTTCCCTTGTAAGCCTCCTACTATGGCCCATTGCCACTCACCATCCAACGTGCGCTATCAATTCCATGTACGCTACGTTTACTTCTCCTTGTCATCCTCCACTCCCTCCTATTTATTCCCTCTTCTTCCTTCCTCTTCCTCAATCCTTCTCTTCTCCCTCTTCCTCTTTCCTCCTCTTCACTGCTTCCTCTTCTTTATTCCTCTTCCTTTTCCTTCTTCCTCCTCTTCATCTACCACCGTATGTTCCTTACTCTTGGAGACTTTCATATGTACCATATGTACTAGTGCATCGTGTGTCAGTATATCGATACTGATTAGAACCTACCAATCTAAGCCAAGGATCGATACAGGTGGTCAGTATGAGATGACAATCCTTGGTCTCAACATCATATAGGCTTTATCACATTTGCACGTAGTCATCCACTACCTTTTTTCCTTTATCTTTGTGGCCATAAACAAGTTGCATGAATTAGTGAAGTCACCAGGTGCTTGGGTGCTTGCCTAGGTGCCGAGGTGAGGCAAGGCCTAGCCTGAGTGTTTGCCTATTGGGGTAGGCAGGCGACTTCAATCAAGAATGGCCTGGGCGCTCGCTTGGGCCCAAATGCTGGGTGGGTTGGATGCATGCCTGGTTCAACTCAGGCTAGGTCGAACCTGAGTCGAACTAAAACGCAGAACCAAGCACTCTTTGGTTCGATACTTCGATTGAACCTTGTAATCTCATGCTCGAACACCTCGAATGCCCGTGTGTGAGTAGTGCCCTAAACATAGAACTGAGTCTTTCCCCAGCGCTTCTGCACGACGGCAGACTTCCTCCCATCAGTAAACAATGGCAATAGCAGCGATGTCTTCCTCTAATGGCAGCGGTGATGTCTTCCTCCAGTGGCAACATCGACGTCTTCCCCTAGTGACAGCGGCAATGTCTTCCTCCGATTGCGGCGGCAGCAACTTCTTCCTCTCCATTTATATCTTTCTCTTTCTCCTCACTCCTCCCTCCTACCTTTGCCCCATTCACTGCAACCCCACATCCCCTCCAAGGTACTTGCAATGGAGGCATCAATTATGGTGATGCTTCAAGTGATGAGCTTGCTACCATGTCCAATTGGAAGCTTGCTGCTCTAAGCCATTTTCCAGCAAAAGAATTTCCTGATTTGTGGAGATTATTTCCTCTTTTATGAGGAAATTACTTTTTTGATTTCGAAGATATTATTCTCTTGATTCCAAGGAGATTATCTTCTCAATTATATAAATATTAGTGATCTATTTTTTCAGAAGATTAGTTTCCTTTTGTATGATTTAGTTTTTTATTCGTCAAAGTTGTACCCCTATAAATTCTGTTGGCTCTCTTAATCGAAAGTTTCAAAGAGAATTCCTTTCTACATGGTATTATAGCTTGCTGGATACATGGCCAAAGCTCTTTCTTTTCTTTGTTGCCCTAAATCTCTCTTTCTTCCTCATGTCTTCTTCAACCCAAACCTCTGTTAGTTCTGTCCTTACCAAACCATGTCTCAACCATTCCCTAGTGAAGTCAAAGCATATCCCTTCTTTAGATTCAATGGTCGAAACTATTTTGTATGGTCTCAACTCGTGTCCACTTTTCCAAAAGGAAAAGGAAAATTATGGCACTTAGACCGATGACGAAGCAAAGATGACCGAAGTTTGCTACTTTGGATGAAGAAGATTCGCTGATCATGACATGGCTTTAGAATTCAATGCAACTAGAGATAAGCCAAACATACATGTTTCTATCTACAAAAAAGGAGATTTGGGAGGCACAATCTATGAGATTAAAACCATGATTCATTCCACAAAGCAAGGTACTTTATTTTTAATCGAGTGCTACAATATTATGGAAGGATTGTTGCTTGGACTTGATTATTACCAAAATGTTAAGATGAAGTGTAGTGAACATGTTGCTATTTGTTACTAATGATTGTTGAAAGAGAAAGGATCTTTGAAATTTTAGCTGAACCTAATGTGGAATATGATCAAGTATATATTCTGTACTTCAAAAAGACCTACCATGCATAGATGAAGTCTTTTCGATGATTCAGGCTGAGGAATGAAGGAGGACTGTGATGTTAGACAATCCAGCAATTGAAAGTTGCTAAAATCAAGAGCTACAACAAAGTTTTGCACTCGCTACAATCAAGAGCCATCTGAACACTCATGGTGGCCCGGCCTCTAAGATTGATCTAAAACACCAAGCAACAAAGATGGTTTTTGGTGCACTCATTGCAAAAAACCAAGACATACTAAGGAGACATGTTGGAAGTTACATGGAAAACCACAATTCTATGGAAAGAATGGTGGTTTCCAAATTCAAAAACCATATGGACAATGAGGAGGTCAAGCAAACTACCTTCGGTCATAAGATACCTCTATTCTTGGAAACACAGTATTTGGTAACTCTAAGATTGAGGGACTAAATAAAGAGGAGATTGAAAAGCTTTGAAGCCTCACTTCAGTAAACAAACATGGCACCGCTTGTTCTCTGGCTCATTCAGATAAGTATCGTTTTTCTTATGCTTTAATTTTATTAATGGCTATTGATTTGGATCTTGGGTGATTGATTCGGGAGCCGCTGACCATGTGACCAACTCATTAACCATTTTCTATCCTATAGCCCATGTAAATCAAAAAAATAAAGTAGTTTTGTCCTATAGCCCATGAAAATTGAAAAATTAAAGTAGTTGATGGTAGTTTAGCCACTGTAGCAGGCCAAGACAATTCCACTAAAACCTTCCGTTTTCTTAAAGTTTATATTGCATATACCTAGTCTTATAAGCCTTTTCTCAATTCATCAAATTTCTAGAGATTTAAAATGCAATGTAATTTTGTTTCCATCCCATTATATTTTTCAGGATCAAGTTACAGTGAGAAAAACAAGGGACTCTACTATCTTGAATTATGTAGTAGTAATGATAGTATCAATTTACCTTCATCTTATCTTTCGAAAAAGAATTCATTGAATAAAGTTTAAATTTTGCTTCAACATATGCATCTTGGACATCCATCAGTTTCCTTATTGATAAACATGTTTTCTTCATTATCTCAAGGCTTGGATGTTAATGATTTTATTGTGATATTTGTCAGTTGGATAAATACCAACTTGTTTCCTTTTCATGAGTAACAAGAAATCATCTAATCCATTTTCATTAATTTATATCAATGTTTGGGATTCCTCACGGATCCCAAATATTACTACAGTTCGTTGGTTTGTTTTCTCATTGATGATTTTTTTCAAATGACATGATCTTATCTTTTGAAAAATATATCTGATGTTAGTTCCAGCTTCATTACATTTCATAAAATGGTTCAAATCCAGTTTGGTGTTCAGATCAAAAGTCTTAGGTCAGATAATGGAAGAGAATATTTTAACCATGCTTTATCCTCTTATCTAAAAATTGAAGGAATAATACATCAATCATTGATACTCCACAACAAAATGATGTTGAAACAAAGAATCATCATATTGTTGAGGTAGCACATCCATTACTATTTAAAAAAAAGATGCCTAAGCCGAATTGGGGAGTAGTATTAATTACTACTTATAAATCAATTACCTTTGAAAGTTTTAGAAAATAAAGCTCCACTTTTAACCTAATTTTCATGTTTTTAGTCACATCCCACCAAAGATTTTTGGTTCTCTTTTGTTAATATTTATTTGCAACATCATTGTAAACTTGATCCTCGAGCTCTTAAATGTGTATTCCTTAGTTATTCCTCCACACAGAAAGGGTATGTGGTATCATCCTACTTCAAAAAAAAATTTCCCTTCAATGGATGTTACTTATGCTAAAAATCAATATTTTTTTATAAATTCTTTTTGTCAAGACGAATTTTTGAGTTTTGAACTTTTTGATCTTGATCTTCTGACATCAGATACTACTAGCCTTTCCATAGTTCCAACAACTGTATCAAAATCTAATATCATGAATGAGTATAACATAAATGGTGTTATTACTTCAGAGGACCTAATCCTGAACCCGAGCATGACCAAGGATCCAAGCCTGTAAAAGGTATTGAATTTAATTATAGTTCTACTCTATCTTTATCCACTTCAGAACCCATGGAACCCAAACAAAATAGTCAATCGCTGGAGTTTAAAGACCTAAAATATAAAGTTGATGGTACTTTCAGAAGGTACAAGGCTAGGCTTGTGGCCTTGTACTCAAACATACGGGATTGATTATCAAGAAACCATTGCTTCAATTGCAAAAATGAATATCATATGTGTATTACTTACTATCTTTAGTAGCTAATCTCGAGGAAGAAGTCTATATGGAGGCACCTTTAGGATTTGATGAAGGATTTAAAAATAATAGTGTCTGCGAATTGAAAAAGGCATTATAGAGACTAAAACAATCTCCCAAAGCATGGTTTGGTAGATTCACAAAGACAATGAATGACATGAAGTTTCGACAAAGTCAAGATGATCATACTGATTTTATTAAATGGTCATACTCCTTTTTAGGTATTGAGGTGGCTCACTCATAGAAAGGAATTTTATTTCTCAACAAAAATATATCATTGATTTTTTAAAAGAGACAGGAATGCTTGGATAGAAACCAACTGATACACCTACTGAACAAAATCACAAGTTGGGAGATATAGAAGACACGATAGAAGATACGGGAGATTTCAAAGGCTTGTTAGGAACTCATCTATTTATCTCATACTAGACCTAGTATTGCCTATGCAGTGAGTGATGTGGGACCAATCTAGTCTATTGTTTATTTAAATAAATTTGATTAGTTAAGCTCATACAAGGCTTATTTCCTAAGTTATCACATGGCAACATCTAGAATAATTCTAATTAAATTTCCTAATTTACTCAAGGAACAAAAAAAAAAGTAAATGTAGAAAAAATACAAGAAATCAAATTCATTCTTGATTGAAGATTGCAAATCTTGAATGAAGATTCATTTCTCAATAAATGAAAGTTCATCATTCAAGAATTTTATCAAAATAGGAAGATTATTCTTCAAATTCAGAATTATTGCCCTTTTAAGAACATATTATGTATTTGATTTGATACCATTGTGCTAATTCTTATTTTTGGATTTTTTTATTTTATTCTTATACTTGAACCTATAAAAAGGTGCTAGAACATGTTCATTTGATACTCTTTTGATACTCTTTTGATAAATTGAGAAAGTCTGATAGTTATCCAAATTTTTTTTATTATTTTTTAGTTATTATCTTTTGATTCTAATTAAATTTCCTAATTTACTCAAGGAACAAAAAAAAAAGTAAATGTAGAAAAAATACAAGAAATCAAATTCATTCTTGATTGAAGATTGCAAATCTTGAATGAAGATTCATTTCTCAATAAATGAAAGTTCATCATTCAAGAATTTTATCAAAATAGGAAGATTATTCTTCAAATTCAGAATTATTGCCCTTTTAAGAACATATTATGTATTTGATTTGATACCATTGTGCTAATTCTTATTTTTGGATTTTTTTATTTTATTCTTATACTTGAACCTATAAAAAGGTGCTAGAACATTGTAATATAGGGATCAGAAGATGAATCAATAAATTGAGAAAGTCTGATAGTTATCCAAATTTTTTTTATTATTTTTTAGTTATTATCTTTTGATACTCTTTCTATTTCTCTATTATCAAGAGAAAAATTCGCTACTACTCGTCTTACATCAGTGAATGTAGTGAGACAATTCATACATTTTCCTAAAGAGGTTCATTTGGTGGCCGTTCAAAGAATTCTTTGATATTTGAAGTCCAGTCCAGGAAAAGGCATCTTATTTAGAATAAAATGAATAGTTGAGTGTAGAAACCTACATTGATTGGATTGGATCAGTAGTTAATCAAAGATTAACCTCTGGTTATTGTACCATTTTAGGAGGGAACTTGGTGACATGAAGCAAGAAGCAATCATTAGTTGCTCGATCTATAGTAGAGGCACAATTCAAAGCCATGACACATGGTATTTGTAAGTTATTGTGATTGAAAATAATCCTCGATGATTAGGGAGTAAGATGGGAAGGAAATATGAAACTATATTGTGATAATAAGTCAGCTATCAACATTGCTTATAATCTAGTTCAACATGATCAAACAAAACATGTTGAAGTGGATTCGACATTTTATTCAAGAAAAGGTAGATGATGGATTAATCTGTATTTCTATCCACAAGTAGACAACTTGCTGATATCCTGACTAAAGAACTTCCAAGTTGTTCCTTTCAAGATATTATTGGCAAGCTGTGAATGGAAAATATTTACTCACCAGCTTGAGGAGGGGTGTTGATTTGTGGAGATTGTTTCCTCATTTGTTAGGAAATTACTTTCCCGATTTTGAAAATATTATTTTTTTAATTCCAAGGAGAGTATCTTCTCAATTCAGAAAAAGTTAGTTTCCTATTTTTTTCAAGAGATTAGTTTCATGATTTTGTATGATTTAGTTTCTTCATTTGTCAAATTTGTACCCTATAAATTTTGTTGACTCTCTTAATTGAAAGTATCGAGGAGCAAGATATACAGTTTCGAATGATACTGCTCGGTACGGGCAGTACGTACTGGTCCGACATTATACCGGTATGTGGACCACCCGCTACCGGGCGGTATTATATATATATATATATCTCTTACCATCGGATTTGATGGACATTTAAGGTATCACAGAGTGTATTTTGAATATGTTAAGATATTACGATCCAAATTGAGTCCACTATATAAATAAATAGATATATAAATAAAAGATTATATATATATATATTTATAGAGGTGATGTCGCCAAGCGTGGGGGAGAAGGGAGGTGACGTCGTTGAAGCGACGTTGCCGAAAAAATTTTCTTTATATATATATATATATATATATATACCGAGCAGTATATCGCTCGGTATACAGTACCATACCGAGAGAATCTCGAAACTTCGATATGGTACAATATTTCAATCCTTGTCAAGATGTATTCCTTTCTACAAAATTATTAACATGTGATCCGACCTGTAAGATTCATGTTTGTTTCAAATATAATGCTAAATCTGTAACAATCCACCCTAAATTTGTAAAGATCTAATCTGGATACAAACTGATCTAGGCTAGATTTGCCAAGATTTAGTATAAATCTACAAAGATGTAACCTAGATCCATTTGGTTGTCTAGCTTAGATATTGGCTAGATCTACATGGTAACCCTTGTTTTGACCTTTGACCGCTCGAAATGTGATAGTGCAAGTCTCGAGTTTTGCCTTGATCAATAAATACTGACTAGTACACCAGTCCCTTGTTAAAAGTCATAGTATGGATCTGATTGTATATAGTGCTACATGGTCTATTATCGCAAACTTAGTCTTAATTATCTTTTTGTCTCGTTGTTCTCGACTCATCAATTTAATGAATTAGTTTATTTGATGGGCTGGATTGTGACATAACTCAATATTACAATTTGTTAGTATAAACTCTAGTGTTTAGTTGTTAGATGTAATGAAACTCTAGTGTTTAGAGAGCAAAAGATGTGAATGGTGTAAGATTAGTTAAATTACAAAGGGATAATTTATATCACTTGAACGATGTAACAATGTTTTTTCTTTTCTATATGTTTGATTAAGAACCTCGAAGTATTGTCCTTACAGTGAAAATTTTCTTTTAGAAAATTAGAGGTAATGGGTCTCGACCACTAGAGCACTAGACTATACCGATGGATTGATGTGCAAAAGTTAGTTAGTTCCAAGGTTTGTGATTTCAAATCATACCGCTCGTACTGAGCGGTACATATCGGTTCGCCCGTGAACCGGTACGCGGATCACCCGCTATCAGGAGAGGGCGTTCGAAGAAGAGGGAGAATTGGGAGAACCTCGACACGAACTTGTTTCCACACCCTTTCTCGATCCCAATCCCGATCTAGCACCGCCCTTGCTTGACAATCCCGATCCAGGAGGTAACTGCGAGGAGAGTGGTAAAGAGAAGGATCTAGAGGCATGGGGATCAGGGGAGGCGGCGGCTAGAGTAGTGGAGGAGGCGCTCTTTCATTGCCTCATCTACGACTCAGCGGCCTTCTTCGTCGTGTTTTTTGCCGAAAGCTGGAGACGTCTGGGCCTTTGACATCTTCGCCGCCTTCTTCGCCAAATGACGCAGACAAGGCGACAAGGAGAAGAAGAGGAGGCGACATTGCCAAGGTTGTATACGCCTTTTGTTAAATATTTTGTATATTGTTTTTATATTTTTATATATTGATTTTTATATTTTTATATAAAAAAATATATATTTTTAATATTTGTATATATTTATTATATATATATATATATTTAGGCATATCACCCGGTACAACGTACTGTATCGAGCAAAGCTCGATACACCGGTACGGTATGAAATTTCAAACCTTGGTTAGTCCATAATCCAGTAGAGCATACTGGGTAGTCAACAAGTAAATGATATTGAGTCATCACAGATTATTATTAAGGTTACTTTCCCCAGTTAGCTAACTTGTACTCGACTAGGCAAGGATTGCCATATACACGTTACCAAGCATATGTTACATTTTGGTGAATCAATTTTACTCTCTGATTAGTTAAACTTTTAAATTAAGGTGTCCAGGTGTTAGGTGAGTTTGTGTGACCCCCTTTTCTTATGCCAATTAAGCATTCAAATATTATTGTTTAGTATATCTTAGAATTAATACTATAGATAGCCCTCAATGATACTCAATTTGAACTCAAGTTTCGAAGTGCTTGATAGCATAAAGTTTATTGAGCTCTATCCTTCAAATCATCATCATTCAGATCTTCCTGTAGTTCTTGGTTGGCTTGGATTCCAGTTCATTCACATTCAAGATAGGCCAAACATGATGCAATTATGATTCTCTAAGTCATCAACAGTTACTAGCCATCACCAATCGTGTGATCATTAAGGACTTTGATTCCACCCGGACTGGTTCGTTCTGATCCTTATTTACCAGTCCATGCATGGATAGAGAGATGGACTACCTCATTTTGAGCAGGTCCAGTTTTCTTTTTTCTTTAATGATGTTTGGCCCCTTTTGTGCTTTAAAAGATCCTAATCCTCTACTTTTTAGGATTCACTGCTCCTTGCAAGTCGGCTCTCTCTTTCTGCACTATTGCTCAACCACCACCTGCCTTGTCCACTTGTCACCCGCTGCTCATCATTTCAGACACTTCTATTCTTCGCCTCCACCACCCCCCTCTTCTCCTTTCCTCTCCTACTCCTTCCCTCTTCCTTCCTCTCTCTCTCTCTCTCTCTCTCTCTCTCTCTCTCTTTCTCTTTTTCTTTAGATCATCATCAAAATAATGCTTCCAACAAGCATAATGATATGTCTTTTATATAATCTTTTGTTCTCTAGAAATTTCTCATGAAACTCGAAACTTGAAATGGATGTAATATTCTGATAATGTTAATAAGTCAACATTCTTATACTAGCATTGACCATGCGACTGTCAAGATGGTTTTGTCATCATATAAAGTAAAATACTATTTTGTCTATACTTTAGTGATACATAGAAGATGATCAATAATACTTGCAAGTTGCTACCAATCTTCTGTGTTTGGTATAGTGTAAATGTGGGAAAAAGTAGAATTTGGGTAAAATTGGACTTCCATTATTTGGCTCCATGAGAGTTGTACTAATAGCCAAAATAGAGCCTTTGGTGGAATCTGACTTCTGCTGGGAGGTCTTGAACTCTTAAAAACTAACACAGGTAAAACATTATTACGTGTTTTTTCTTTCTTTTTCCTTCTGTGGAGTATTTTCATTGAGGTTATCAAGGGCGGGATGCTGTAAATCCGTCCCAGAAATTGTAGTTTGAATTGGATTTTTTATTTCATCTTTTACTGCCTTCTTCAGCTTTTAACGTACAAAACAAGTAAAACTATTCCAGGCATTTTTCACATTTTCATGACCAAATGTGGTCTTTGGGGTTGCTCTAATATCATAGGCTGAAAAATTATGCCTCCTAAATGTATCCATTAGATTTATGCTCTCAGTTTCTGAACTTTATTTATGTACTTCCCACGAAACTTCTTTCATAATAGTCAGATTTTCTATTTGTGCATGCCAACTGACAGCAAGTTGATTTGAAATATAGAAGGCAGTTTTTGCTAGAATTTCCTGATGTCTGCATATGCTTGATATTCATCCCATCATGCTTGTTTGCCTTTTTTGACCCTTTGTTCTTTCTCTCTGTGGTAGCTTTGGACTTTAGCTTCTGCCTATAAAATATTTTTTTTGCGACCATTACATGTAGATATGGTGCTACCAGTTTGTAGATTAGTAGTTGAATTCAGTCTGGAAGAAGACACCATGAGTTGACTGCTTTATTGTACATTTTGCTTATTCAAGTGATGAAATTACATAAATTTTGTGGTGTTAACAAGCCATTTAAAGACTTTATCCGTGGCATTTAATGAAATTTTAAGTTGGTGTTGAAATAAACAGGCGGGCAGAGCTCCAGTTAAAGACAGCTCAGTTAAAGCAAACTGTAAGTGAATTGTTTCATGATATTTCTGTTACGGATCTGTTCATTAGAGGGTGCAACACAAAGGTCCATTATCAGCTATTGTTTGTTCGTACAGGTTGAGGAGTTGGAGCATGAACTGGAGGAAGCGAAAAATAGGTATTCCCAGCTTGTTGCTGAGTTGGAAACCCGAGGAACGCAGCAGGTTAAGAAGTAGCATGGAATTGCAGCGGTTCTCATGTCCAATCGAATCAGTTGTGAATCAATTGGTTTATTCTGATGTCTTAACAAAATCGATCGAATAAGTAGATTGGATAAGTCAATGGTCTGGCTCTTATTTTTTCTTCTCTGACGAAATGATCTGGTTCTGATACTAATGATTTTATCTTTGACTATCGAACTGTAACCAACATAACTAATTGTTGCATGATGATTAGAAGAATAATCTCCAGTGTTCTTTTCAAACCCTTTCTCTAGAATCTTATGGTAATCTTGATGTCTTAGGATTTGATTGGGTGATCAACAATTCCATTATTGACCCCATTATACTTTAACATGATGGTCCTACTATCAATCAGTCATTAAATTTATGAACTAGAGACTACTTTCAGCTTTAATTAAAAGAATGGAGTTAATCGCTCTTTGAACTCTCGTAAGAAGAGATCCTAAAAATCAGCCTAAATTTTCAGTAGTTTTAAGAAAAAAACTGTGCAACCATTTGGATGTCATCATAATTCAGTCTAAAATCGTCATTAAATGATTAAAAGCTACACAACTTCCAAAAAACAATTTGAACAAGTAGCGAACCTCATTTTGTGGTCCGACGGAAGCTTTTAAAACTAGAAGCTGAGTCTAAAATATTAGATCAAAACCAATTTGAACAAGAAAACAGTGTCTACGCACCCAATTAAATTATCATCAGACATTTTAATTGTCTTTGCGAATCTTTTCAAACTTACGCAATCATGAAGCATTTCAAAACAATATTTGCAAAAGGTTTTGTTATTATTTTATGCAATAGAACATTTTGAAAGTTGGTCAATATTTCAAATAGTCCTTGCAAATCTTATATTTTTAATATTAGAAATACACAATTAATCTTAAATGGGCTAGATGAACTATAAGATGTTTGCCTTGATTATGGATAATCAGAATATATATATATAATCATACAAAAATTTGGAGTCGAATATGTGTTCTAATTGATACCAAACAAATTGATTTGTTTGTTTGTTTTCTTTCCTCTTTCTTTCTCTTTTTTAACACTTTTGTGCCACTCCAATTATGTAGGTTTGCATATTTGTTGCAACCTTTCTTTTTTTTTTTTTTCCTTTTTGCTCTCCCTCCTTTCACTATATATTTCTTTTACTTCTAAATTCTTGTAAATATATATCCTTTGTTACATGTTTTGTAATCCAAGAAGTGACTCAAATAATATGTTCCAGTCATTACTACTGTGGAAACAAGTGTGGGGGAGTCATTGGGTCATTACATTTTATTGTATATCATTAATATCAATAATTAATAAAAAAAATCTTCCTAATTTTCTAAATCATACAAGGTGTATAAATTAATAATCGAGTACAAATGTCAAATTTTAAATGCTAATGTCTTACAGAATAGTTTACTCCCAATACAAAACATTATTAATTTCTTAATTTTTCCTTGGTCTCTCAAAAAGAATTCGATAAGAAACAACTTTTTGGTTTCCTATTTTTTCACTTTAGAAACCTTTCTCTTTTTTTTTCTTTTCTTCTTCTTTCTCCATGTCACCGTCTCTTCATATCTCAAACCTTTTTTTTCTCATTAAATTGAAAATTTATCAATAATATAATATCATCAAAGATCATACTAAATCAAGAAAACGAAAACGAATAAAATTGTAATCCTTCATTTTGTGATGCTTAGTAAGACATGATACCTCGAGAACAAGACTGTTGCGAACCTAACTATAGTCCAACTTTCTTTTCGATTAATCTGAAGGTAGGTTAGTGTTCTCAACTATGAAATGTCATTCTCTATCACCTATTCGAGATAGTACACTGATAAGTCCCAAAACAACTAGTTGGAGTTTGCTCCATATAAAGTCCAAAGCTCTTTTGTTTGGGGTCATCAAAAGATAACCAATTTATTACCTTTCTCGTTTTCTACTTATCTTTTTGGAAAATTCAACTTTATCCTTTTATTTATTTATTTTTTTTTATTGTTGGTTGCTGAAATGTAATCTGCTTTTTCCTCCGTGTTCAAATACACAGCAGGCAACTTTTAGGTCTTATCTTGAGATAATTCTCACATTGTATGCAGATGATAATTTTGTTGAATCTCATATAATAAAATCAATTGATAGAGTTTATGATTTGATCTGCATTTTGAGTGACGCAGGAAGCTTCGATTAGGGAGAGATAATTAAAGCAGGAAGAATCATGTTGGGCCGGAGAAAAACATGTTAGAAGATTGGACGTCGCACCGAAGAATCGGTCGACGTATCGACATAAGGCTTCGAGCCATGAGTTCGGGCATAGGACTAAGAAGAGCGGATATTACGCCAAGAAAATCGAAGTTGCAGATGTCAACTGGCCGATTGGGCAATAGGCCGCAAGAGAGGACGATGCGCTGAAGAATCGGAAGAAGCGTCGATGAACCAATGACATGCCGGACAATATTTGATTAGCTTAGTAATAATTGTATAGATCGAAGTGGGTTTTAAGTGTGCAGGATTAACTATGATAGCAAGGCATAAAGCAAAATGAAGTCCCAGAGTCAAGAACGCGATTTCTTTGGGAGTTCGAGAGTTCATTAGAAGTCCGAACGTTCGTCAGAAGTTCTCTCAAAATTGACCAAGAAGTCCGGGAGCTTGCCAAAGAAGCTCATCAGAACTAGCCAAGAAGATCATCGTGAAGTCCAGGAGCTTGTCGGGAGTCCGTTGGAACATTGCCGAGAGATCGTCGGAAGTTTGCCATAAGATCGCTAGAAGCTCGTCGAAAGAAACCTAGACTTACGGACTTGTTTAGCTTAGTAAATATCTCAAATTTTGTAGTTATCAAATAATTGGTATTGGACTTGGGCCAACCTAATTAGGGGCTAGTTGGGCCCATGTATGGATTGTGTTGGGCCAAGTGACCCAACAAGTGACACTATTATGGCACAATCTCCGAGATTGCGTCAGGCGGTGGTATCGTCGGTTTGGGTGGTACCCTAGATGATGGTACCACCCAGACACAGTCTCCGAGAGATTGTCAAGCGTTGGTACCGCCCATCATAGGCGGTGGTACCGCCGGGACCCAGGAAACTAGGAATGATACATTTTTAGGCTCCAAGTTTAAATCAACTTGAGGCTTATAAATACCCCTCTCATCCCTGGTTAATGAATATAGTACAAATGTCAAATTTTAAATGCTAATGTCTTACAGAATAGTTTACTCCCAATACAAAACATTATTAATTTCTTAATTTTTCCTTGGTCTCTCAAAAAGAATTCGATAAGAAACAACTTTTTGGTTTCCTATTTTTTCACTTTAGAAACCTTTCTCTTTTTTTTTCTTTTCTTCTTCTTTCTCCATGTCACCGTCTCTTCATATCTCAAACCTTTTTTTTCTCATTAAATTGAAAATTTATCAATAATATAATATCATCAAAGATCATACTAAATCAAGAAAACGAAAACGAATAAAATTGTAATCCTTCATTTTGTGATGCTTAGTAAGACATGATACCTCGAGAACAAGACTGTTGCGAACCTAACTATAGTCCAACTTTCTTTTCGATTAATCTGAAGGTAGGTTAGTGTTCTCAACTATGAAATGTCATTCTCTATCACCTATTCGAGATAGTACACTGATAAGTCCCAAAACAACTAGTTGGAGTTTGCTCCATATAAAGTCCAAAGCTCTTTTGTTTGGGGTCATCAAAAGATAACCAATTTATTACCTTTCTCGTTTTCTACTTATCTTTTTGGAAAATTCAACTTTATCCTTTTATTTATTTATTTTTTTTTATTGTTGGTTGCTGAAATGTAATCTGCTTTTTCCTCCGTGTTCAAATACACAGCAGGCAACTTTTAGGTCTTATCTTGAGATAATTCTCACATTGTATGCAGATGATAATTTTGTTGAATCTCATATAATAAAATCAATTGATAGAGTTTATGATTTGATCTGCATTTTGAGTGACGCAGGAAGCTTCGATTAGGGAGAGATAATTAAAGCAGGAAGAATCATGTTGGGCCGGAGAAAAACATGTTAGAAGATTGGACGTCGCACCGAAGAATCGGTCGACGTATCGACATAAGGCTTCGAGCCATGAGTTCGGGCATAGGACTAAGAAGAGCGGATATTACGCCAAGAAAATCGAAGTTGCAGATGTCAACTGGCCGATTGGGCAATAGGCCGCAAGAGAGGACGATGCGCTGAAGAATCGGAAGAAGCGTCGATGAACCAATGACATGCCGGACAATATTTGATTAGCTTAGTAATAATTGTATAGATCGAAGTGGGTTTTAAGTGTGCAGGATTAACTATGATAGCAAGGCATAAAGCAAAATGAAGTCCCAGAGTCAAGAACGCGATTTCTTTGGGAGTTCGAGAGTTCATTAGAAGTCCGAACGTTCGTCAGAAGTTCTCTCAAAATTGACCAAGAAGTCCGGGAGCTTGCCAAAGAAGCTCATCAGAACTAGCCAAGAAGATCATCGTGAAGTCCAGGAGCTTGTCGGGAGTCCGTTGGAACATTGCCGAGAGATCGTCGGAAGTTTGCCATAAGATCGCTAGAAGCTCGTCGAAAGAAACCTAGACTTACGGACTTGTTTAGCTTAGTAAATATCTCAAATTTTGTAGTTATCAAATAATTGGTATTGGACTTGGGCCAACCTAATTAGGGGCTAGTTGGGCCCATGTATGGATTGTGTTGGGCCAAGTGACCCAACAAGTGACACTATTATGGCACAATCTCCGAGATTGCGTCAGGCGGTGGTATCGTCGGTTTGGGTGGTACCCTAGATGATGGTACCACCCAGACACAGTCTCCGAGAGATTGTCAAGCGTTGGTATCTCCCAGAAGATTGGGTGGTACGGCCGGGACCCAGGAAACTAGGAATGATACATTTTTAGGCTCCAAGTTTAAATCAACTTGAGGCTTATAAATACCCCTCTCATCCCTGGTTAATGAATATACAACTAAGAGCAAAAAAGGAAAGAAAACTCTATTATAATTGTGTGTGAAACTCCTCTCAAAGCTCTAAGTGTTAGTGTAATTTAAGAGAAGAGTAAGGGGGGTTGTAAAGGTTCTCTCCTAAACTTGTCAAAAGGAGAATATATTGGGAAATCTTGGGGGCGACATCACATGCACAGAGGAAGAACAAGAAAACAAAATCCCCTATTCCCAAAGAGATATTTATCGTCGTGCAAAGATTAGTGCGTAAAATTCGCGAAACTTAAAACTGCATATAGAGTAGATTGTATTACATAGGGAGATCGTATATCCCTGTTTTCTTGTAGATCTTTAGGAGAGGGTGAAGGAGGTCAAGCGTCCTCCTCTCTAACGGTGATCCACACAGTAGAGCTGCGACGACGCTCCTCAAAACTCCAAGCCTACTATGAGGTGGAGAGAGGGAGGAGAATAGGAGAGGCAAGCAAAGACTCTAGCCTATGAGGCTCTGAATCCCTCCTATTTATAGAGGTCCCCTGTCAAACCCTAATGGATCCTCCCCCAGTGGGTATTGGATCTGCATCCAATTACCCAAGCCTTTTTAAATTAGTGGATCTCTATCCAATAATCTCTCATGGGCTCTTATTAGATCTCGTCTATGGGATCCAATCATTCAAGGGCTTATTGGATATCCAATAAGTCAAGGGCTCCGGCGGATATCTTATATCCGAACCTCTACTCATCGCAATGCCTACCATATGTGTGTGACCCTCTAGGCCCAATATCGAGCT
>LVTN01000692.1:17500-163528 GCA_001649415.1 Musa itinerans | reverse complement strand
TAGAAAGAACTAAGTAGTATAAGTAGAGGCTATTCTAGTAAGTTACCCCCCGTTTAATCTGTCTTCTCCTGTACTACAATCTTATGCGAGCTTGATAGATTCCATTAATTATTTGTTTACAAGGCTAATGGGAATGTTGTTGACTGAAGAGAAACTGCTGAGGATTAAGTCGAAAGTGACCCGACCTAAAGAATGGAAAGCAACACTTATAGATGGAAGTGGGTAATAAGACTCCTCTCCCTACTCTCCACGCTCAGAACAGAACCACTTGCTGTACTTGCGGCTTCAGATCAGATTTCTTACTCTCCTCAAATTGAATCTATATCTTTTGTTGAATCTCTAGCACCTGCCTTTAAACAAGGAAGATTACCGATTCCATACCCTTAACCGAGTTCTGTTGCAAGAACTACACTTGATGATTCTTCCTTAAACACAAGCAAGGGATTCCACTATAGCACCGAACCTAAACTAGAAACTGAAGCTAGAAACGAAGATACCACGCTGAACAGAGCAGAGCGTAAGGGCAATCAGGACAACACGCATGCTGACCCTCCCCTGTTGCAAATGCAAATATGGAACTTATTTCTACGCTTTCTACTTTCCCTTTAGCCGATACGATGAAACCAGGATATTGAACTTGCCTTGCCCCAACTCCACTTTATGACTAATAGCCGATTGTAGCTTACTTTGACACCGCTTCCGAGCAATTAACTTAAGGGCCAGTACTTGATTCTGGGCACTGCTGATTCTTATGCCTTTCTTCTTCTTGAGTAAATGACTTGCGAACTTCATATTCAACAAGAACCAGAACTCTACTTTATGTGAACTGGGCAGACTTAACTCTTACTGCTGATTATTGAGTAAATGACAGCTCATCTTCTAAATAGGATGAAACAAGAACTGGAAATTCGTATGAAGAAATATGCTTACCGCTTTGTCGCCAACAAAAAGAAGTGTTAGCGCCCCTGCTACTAGAGAACCAGTATAGACAAGGTCTTTTGCCAACTCCACTCTTAGTGCCAGTTCTTGGGCAAACAAAGTTCAGTAAAGTTATATAATCCTGAAATCAATATTATACTTATTTGTTTATTGAGTTACAATACATATTCTCTAGTTCGGGGTGCTTTAGTGAGTTTTGAAGCAAACTTTCTGCTCCTTGACCCTTTCATAAATTCTATCATATGCGGAACAAGTCAACAGTAAATGGTTATGTAAGTTTTGTTCGAGGTTAATCGTATCTAGTAGCTCTGGGTCGGTCAATTCTTAAGTGCAAGTAGAAAGAGTCAAGTAAGGGTTAAGAAAAGAATCCAATTAAGGACGGGCTTTTGCTTTGAAGCACGCATTAACTATAATCTGAGTGGAACAGAGGAAGGCATAGGAATAGGTGAAACGACGCGAAAGAGATTGTCTTGACACTTGGAAAGAAGCCTTCTAAAGCGCCCCGAGAGCTAGGGAACTCATTAAGACACACACCTCAGGAACTTAAACACGAAACACCTCTGGTTTATCTTTTGTTGTAGTAGGAGAGGAGAGATATTCTTGTCTTTACCCCCTTTGCTTGATTTGCTTTCCCTTGTCTTTACCCCTTTGCTTGATTTGCTTTCCCTAGTATACGAGTTCTGGGGCGGGTCAAGATGCCGATAAAGAAAGATGATTTGATTGAAGCTAGTGGGTCCAGCAGAATCCGTTTCAACAGAAGAATATAGCTAGTAAAGTAAGGAGGCCTAAAGAGAAGCTGTGTATTGACTTTTCTCTATACCTGCTGGATATGCAGCAATTGACTTTTCTCTATACCTGCTGGATATGCAGCATAAGAATAGCCTGTTACTTGTCGAGTTATTAGCGGGTCAACAAGTCGAGGCCCTTATTGTAAGTTAAAGACTAAGTGAAATATAGGTTCTTGGCGGATAAGTTCTTGGCGCTTTACAGTATACGAGATCAGAAGCCACAGAAGAAGATGGAAAGTAGAGTGAGACTAGTAGTTGCTTGTCTTAACGCAAAGTGGGTGTTTTCCCTATCCCTAAGAGTTGTGAGTTATGTAAAAGTCCTGTGGTCGTAGCGTGTTGCACGTTAGCGAGTTCTGCTCAAGAGACTCAATTCTTTGGTTACTTCATACAGTGCTGTTTTCTCGGGCAAGAAGGTAGTCAGGGAAAGTACTGGTTGGTTGGTACAGGAATATCAGATGTTTCCGCTTCATAGCTTAAGTCTGCAGCAAGTGGTTTTGAAAGTGTTGAGTCAGGAGAGGAATAGGGGGCTTCAGCGGGAAGGAATGTATAGGTCGGGGCAGAAGATGTTGTAGCGGTAGGGAAGGGGGATTTGGTTGGGCCAGTAGTCTAAGGAATGGATTTGAGCACAGAAGTCAAGTTATTCAGATTGCTTTGTCTCTACATAAGAACTATATCGAAGTCAAACATGCATTTCTTATCTTGTACTGAAGTTACAACATTAGCTACATCTTTCGATCGGTGAGGAAAACAGTAATGGAATCTTTTGTCTCGAGCACCCGCAATAGAATAAGATAGTCAAAGACACTGAAACTTAAGGGCTGCTTCTTCGGGAGCTCCATTCTCATCTTTCTAATATTCTTTATAAATAGATAACTGATTCAATAAGAACCCTTAACTTAAGGGCTAGACATATAGACTTAACGAGCACTAAAAGATATTCTCAGCCCCGGCCTCCACCCCGACTTGCGCACTGCATCTGGACCGACAACAAAGGGAAAGCAAATCAATCACCTATCTTGAACCACCGAGTCTGGGCCCACTCTGACTCCAGAGACTACTTCCCCACTTGCTTATTCTGTTGATAATTCCATTCTGTCTGAAACTTACATAGGAGAAAAGTAGACAACAAACACTCTAACTGGAGCTCAACTTGTATTCAATAAGAATTAGATTATGTTAACTGAAAAAGCTATGCCCTCACCTCACTCCCAGAGACCTGAACTTGGTATACCCTTTATGACAGCACTAAAACAAGCAAGGGCTAGAAGTCAATCTAGTTACGGGTGAAGCTGCATCAATGAGTTCTTAAAGTAGTGAGTCAGCAGAAGAGGCAATGGCAATGGAACTTTATCCTAACTACGCGCCTTACCCCAATCAGTAAGCATTAGTAAGACAATCATCTACAGTTCTTTCGATCGTCCGAGTCAACAAAGAATGAATTTAGCACAGAGGAAAACTGTCATTGAACTTGTCTTGCACCGAGAAAACCAGAAGTGAGTCTATCAGATTACCAACTCACCTCTGACTCTGAGTCTAAAACCTATTACTCTGATTCTTAGTAGCCAAGTCACTTATTCAGAAGGAGACTCTCACACAATAACTTATATCTCTGGTCTAGCTAACACCTGTACTTGCCCCTGCTCCAACTCCGTATAAAGCAGAGCATCTCTTTCTTCTTGAGCTCCCCGTAAAGAATTGAGTAAAGAATTGAGTAAATCAACTCCTTCCCGAACTCTCGGGCAGAGTCTCATGGCGGCAGCAACGAATAACTAAGTTCTGAGGTATCCCAGAGACTGTTATGAAGAAGTCCTGTTTTTGAGTCCTGTGTTCGGGAGCCGAGTATTTATAAGTCAGTGCTTGTTTTAACTACTTCCACTCGGGATTCAACTCGTTCGTCTACTCTAACTGCCAAGCGACTGCTAGACTTACTGCCGGATGTAGTTCATTCTTTCCTCGTTGACTTAAAGGTATTTCACTAATTGAACTAGAAACTCCCTTTCCTTACTTTCTCACTGGCACTGGACCTGGACTTATAGTCGTTGCTTTGCCCCTAAGAAACTGAACTTACTCATATTCGATATTGGTTCAGATCCTTTGCCAACAACAAGAATGGATGAAACAAGGGTCGATGTAATTGAGCTCGGGATGAAACAATCAAGTAGGAAAGTGAGAATGAAACTACTAAGTGCAATGCCGCTACTCCAACTAAGAATCAAACTCACACCAATTAGACTGAACCAAGTACTAATGAGAATTCCACCACTACTAATAAAGCGTTCAAGAGTCAAACAGTGCCGCTAGTGGTACTGATGCGCGGGTAGTTTACTGACTTTGTGGGGTCGGCTTCAGTGCTTTTGTTTACTTACTTGCTTGTTTGTTAGGGTAGTGGACTTACTTGTTTTATTCTGTATTTGTTGCTAGCTCTGGGTAAGCCAGGGAGAAGCTGTGATGCCCTAGTAGTCAGATAATAATTCTACTCACTGGTAGTAAGATCCGAGTGAAACTAATAGGTGAGCTAGTGGGAAAGTCGGAATGCAACTGTTAAGTATCAGACTGGAGCAGTGCCTAACCAGACTGAAACTCGGAGGAAGTAGGGAAAGAACGCAACCCCAGGTGGCGAAGGGATGCAACCACTGACACTAAGACTGCTGCTAGTGGTAGTAAGCCTGATGCTATGTATTAGTGTTACAGGCTACTTACAATAAGGTCCCGAGCGACAGACGGAAAGTAGGGAAAGGCAGAATCCACCTAGGTAGTAAAAGAGTGGAACTGGTTAGTAGAAGCCTTAAAAGCACCCAGCAGTAGCTTGGGATACAGAGCAACTAATCTCTCTCACATTGAAGTATTTGTTCGAAAGTAAGCACAAGTTGAAAGTTACGGTCTCTATTTGATATGAACTTAGTTGTTTGTTACTTGGACCGGAGTCCTGTATTCAGGGCGGCAGTAGCTAATGTATGAATTGAACAAGTAAGTCATCGACAAGAAAGTTAGTGACTAAAATAAGTATAAGAAAAGACAGACGAGTTGAGTTCAAAGAGCCATAGGAGAGGTCGGCAAGGGGAGAAAGAGAATGCCCTGCTCCTGTTATCAAGGCAGCTGCTGTGAGAGTGGAATACTAAACTTGTAGTAGAGTAGTAGAATCCGTATTAGTTGACAAGTAGTTTCATCAGTATTCGTAGCCCGAGTTGGATGAGCCGGAGGTGTTGTATAGTAGCCCAGTTTCATCTGTAGTTGTAGCCTGAGTGGAGGTGTTAAGGTGTTAGTATTAGTTAGAAGCGAGTCCTGTTAAGTAATTGGGATAGGCTAGTTTACTTACTCCAATTGACTAGCGGCCCTTTAGCACTTGTTATTGTCCTTGCCCCCTAGCTTTAAGGCTTATACCTAAGAGTTTCATTCAACAAGCAAGTTAATTAGTACAGATCGGGTCGGGGAAGAAAGGGGAGTTCAATCAGTAGTATTATATAAGATAGCAGAAAGGAGAGCTCCAGTTGAAAGTAAGAATGAAGTGATAGGAGCCATCGGTATAGGGAATTCCATTAATAGTAGCAAGAGAGGAGCAAGAAGTAGATGAGCCAGAGGAACAAGTAGTATAGTAGTCAAGAGCAATAACAGTATTTTTAGCCTACCTCTTCGGTGTTAACCGAGTAGTATAGTTGAGGCAAGAGGATAGTAGCAACAGTAGTAGTTCTAGTGGAAGTGCTCGTTAAGTCATGTAGTCCTGTTTCATCAGTAGCTAAGGCTGCCAATGAGGTCTCGGGTAGAGGTAAAGTGGAAAGTGTAGTTGATAGTTTCTTTCTTTGTTTTCATAGCCACTAGTAAGTTAGTACGTAGCTTGGCCTTTGCCCACCTCTTGAAAGAAGTATTTTTAGTTGATGAATGAAGAGCGGCCCTTTAGCATCACCAATTAATTAAGTGGACATCGATCGAAAGTAAGAGAACGCACAAAACACTTTATTCACTTTTCTTATGACAGTTGTGTTTTAGGCCTTGGCTGATATCCGTAGTTGCTTTTCTCTTTCTAAACATAATCCTATATTAAAGTGATATTTGGTTTCGGAAGAGATGTTGACAACACGCTCGAACGGGCGCAAGGAGGCATACTCGGAATCAGAGCGGGGGTGCATGCTAAGCTGTAGTAAGAAAACAGTGAGCAATATCATTTCTATATCTAGGATTACTCTTTATCTGCTATGAATCATTCTGTAGAAAATGCAGCTAAGAAGTCGAACTTCAGGAAGTTCGTTTTATTAACATTAACTTTATCCAGAGCCGATGCTAGTGAGATCAGGGGAACTGTCACTAGAGAAGAAATAGTTCAAAGGACAAGGAAAACTCTTCTGTGCTTAAGTATCATTGTGGCAAACTCTTCTGTGCTTAAGTATCATTGTAGCGAAGGAGGAGCATGCCGATAAGGGACACCAGAATTTCCATGTAGGAATACTATTGGAGAAGGGTGTTCATAGGCTTAGCGCACCAAGAACCTTCAGGAGGATCTTCCCTTAATTTGAGGGAGCTCAATGAAATGTTTCATTCCACAGGGCGTGGACATTGGTGTGTAAATATGTTCTGAAATAGGCTAAAGAGCCTCTGGTTTGGGGAAAGCAGTCGGTCAACCAGATAAAAGATAGTGTGGTGAAGGCCCAGCTAATGCACAAAAAACTACCGGATAGGAGTCAATGGATGCTATAGAAGTGTAAAGAATTTCATGAGTGGGAACAAGTCTATCAAGAGCCATAAATTGCCAAGGCGCTACTACACTCTTACAACTCAGTAAGGGCTGTGTTCGAGGATTTAAGGGCATTACGTGTGAAGGGAACTCCCCTGCATGAAAGGTTTTTAACATACTAGCAGGAGAAGGAGTGGCCAGAGAATACTCGGTACTCCAGTTAAAGGAAAAGTACTTTCTTCTTTACAGAGGGTATCAACGAATCTCATCTTCAGCAGACCGATAAAGACTAAGCTGCTGTTGTTATATGGGGAGCCAAGCACCCAGAAAACGCTAATATTGGAAATGTTAGATCAAGTGCTTAGCTTAACATATATCATGCTTACACCAGAAAGAATGATTTCTCACTCAGGGTGTGCATGATCATTATGATTTGTGGTTGTTCGATGAATTGAATGTTGTTGAGGATAGGATGATACCTTGAATGCTGGGTTGGGGAAAGCGCTCATAGCTGTGGCAAATCCAACTTGATTAAGGGTTTTTGATGGCCAGCAGTGTAAGTTAGATACTAAGTATGGTAAGCTATTCAATAAGAAAAGGAATGTACCGGTTGTCACTAGAACTAATTCTCTGGTTAGAAGTATCTGTGAGAAAGGGGCTATTTCTAGAAAGGTTCATGAGGCTGAGATTAACCAGTAAGATATCCTAATTAAAGCCGGAAAGAGTTATAGCTACTCTATGGGGATGTATACAGAGGAGATTCAAGCAAAAGAGTGTGAAGTGGGATAATGCTAAGAATATATGCATTAGGTACAATGAGGAACCGGCAAGGGTGCGCGTAAGGGTCAGAGATGTGGATTAGATAATGATTGCTAGAGCAAAGGTCAAAGAGCTGATACTAGGAGATATTGAGAGGTTATTGGAGTTAGGGGATAAAGCTATACTAACCACGGAGGAGTAAACCAAGTCTAAAAGTCGTAATGGCTGTGAGAGAGAGAAGGAGTCAAATCCTTGTATATAAGGGGCATGAGTACATACATTTTCATGCGCAAGCTCATGCAGCACAATTCGTATGCAAACGGGAAGATAAGGAGGGTCTCATTGATGCAGATGAGGGCGTGTTATAACTCTTAGAATTCGCTTATGTACCGCTGAAAAAGCGAGCAGAAGTTCAGGGATGAGCTCAAAAATGAGGAGAAGATCCAATAGAAGCTCATGAATACTTACCAAAAGCAGTGGAGACCCTTTTGCATAGGAATCATGAGCGAACAGACTAATGAGAAACCAGAGGCTGAAGCATGGGTTAAGCTTGTTGAAGAGCGGCGGGAGGGGGCTGAGTTTGAAGAATCTGGTGATGTGGCTTATTTTGCTACATGGTCGATACAAGTATACATTGATTCGTTCCTGGTATCTAATAAGGTAGCACTCACTTACTCTTGTAAGGAATCTTGGGAGACCGAGGAGTGGTTCTCCTCGAAGGAGGGCGAGCGTAGTGGTAGTAGCTATACTGTTATAGAGAAGAAAGCCACCCTAAAGAGAAATGCTGGCACTGTAGCAGCATCAGTCCAAACAAACCATTAGTCCCAACCGTATGGGATTGGTCATACAGGAGCGGTGGGAAAAAGAAGAGAAGAATTCAGGGAGAAAACAGAGGATAAGAAGGCAAGAAGGTAGAACCCGTAATACTTCATTTCTTGAGTGGTTAGTTGAAAGAGCAAAAGAGGAGAGTTCTTGTTGCCGAACACTAGCGGCAGGAGCAGTTGGCAGCAAATAGAGAGAGACTCTAGTTAGGAAAGCCTTAATAAGTAAGGTCAATCAGTTGAACTAGGCTAATCTTTAGTGAAATACCGGTAAGTAAACTCACTACTTAAGAAAGAAACTACTAGCTTGCCCACTTGCCTACCCCTAGCCTAGTGAAGGAATGACACAAGTAAGTGTAAGAATTCCACTGGATAGACTCGGAATGACACTCGCCAAGCCACTACTCAACAAGCTACTCCGGATAGTAATTCATTCTTCTATTTGGACTTCTATTAGAATGAAAACCTGCTACTAGCAATCCGGCTCATCCCACTTTGATAACTCTTTTATTGACTACCTATCCTCTAGACTATAGCATCTCATCTTACTACCTATCCTTTAGACTATAGCATCTCATCTAACTCAGGCTAAAAATACAGAATCCATCGAGCCCTTGTATAGAAAGAGATGTAACAGGACACTCCAAAGCCCGGAAAGCCAGTGTTAGCACAAAAGAAGAAACGGAACTCGTGCCCCAGCATCTGATCTTTCTACAATAGCCTAACTTCCTGTTAGCGCAGGACCTCACCTTGCAGAACCGCTTGCAACTATTCACTCCCGAACACACGACTTGGTCAATAATACTTGACTTCTTGAAACAAGCAGCTGGCTGCTATACCGTTGTCAACTATGAACTTCATTTGGCTAATCTAACTCTGACCTATGGCTACTTTTAATAGAATGAGGCTCAGTTGCTTGGCCCTGTTACTTGTGTCTGCTTGTCCGCTTTTCCAGGTGCCTGTATTTCATTCCACTCCTCTGGTCTGAAACTCCTCTGTTCTGAATGTCTAGGATGCACTCAATTCCCTTCTTTCTTAAGTAGTTGCTTGGCCCAGGAAAAGAGCTTCCTTCCATCTATGAGAACACTGAAAAAGAACCCTTCTGCTTCGACTTCTTCACGGCTGATTCTTCCCGGCTTAAAGACCGGTACTTAATAGAAGGGCTTCTAATACTTCTTTATATCCAGCTCTTGCTCCATCTTCTGTTTCTGATCTCTCTCATTGCCAACACTGTCATGTCAACCGTACTCTGCTAGCAAACAGAGTAGAGGGTCCGCATCTCTTTGAAGAGCAACCTCGCTGTACTTATTCCGAAGAAGCCTTAGTTCTTAAACGAAGCAAAGCAGTAACGCTAGCGCGAGGGAACAAGAATTTGTGCCTTACTTAATAGAGGGTAAGATTCCATTCCGTATTGGTTCACTGGCCCAACTCCGCCTACTGCTCGAAGTATCGTTAAAGTATCGTATGGATCCGGCCAGAGACAATATAAGCGTTAGTGCCTCGAGAGTCATAGGTCTTTTTTGTACCTTTTGATTAAGTCAATGAGAATGAGAGAAAGAAGCTTTGCTTTTGGGAAGCCATTTGCTTATGTTAATGTTATTATAGAATACGCAAGATAGACTCCTTTAAGTGAGTGAGTTCTAAAGCATAAGGTGCACGAGCAGTTTCAGTGAGTTTTCAAACAAAAGAAAGGGATGCTGTAAAGTTCTACAGAAAAAGTAACCGCGTAAAACGTTGTGCTCATGTTAGTATACTAACTCGGGGCTGTCAAAATCCTTGTAGTGGTCGGTTCAGTGAAAAGATACAGGCGCAAGAACAAGTAAACAATTAAATACAGGCGCAAGAACAAGTAAACCATTAAGTAGAGATCGGTACCTCTGTCCTTTAAGTAGAGATCGGGTACCTCTGCCCTTATGGTTAAGGGTAAGGCTGCCTCAATTCAACAAACAACTCGTAGTTACTCTGCCAGAGACAAGCAAACAGACAAGCAACTAAAGGACGCGTTTCAGTCGGTAAGGAGTAAATAGTGATTTATATAGATCTAAGGAGTCAAGAGTTAGAGAAATGCTAGAATATCCAGTCATATTGGAAATAAGCCCGAAACGAAAGTAAGCTAACGCACAATGTCTTGCTTAACTCCCTAACGAAAAAAGGGATCAGGTACCTATTTCTGTCGCAACTAACTCCATAAATGCGCCCCTTAACATAAAGGAAGCAACAAGCTATGTAAGTACAAGCGCAGTAAACCCTGATTAGTGGGCCAAGCAACTCAACAAGCAAGGGAACAATAAGTGATAAGTAAGCGATACAGTGCAAGGGAACAATAAGTGATAAGTAAGCGATACAGTGTTCTTTAATATATTCTAGACTCTAGGCAAGAGAGATTCAACAAACAAGGGCGCAAGACAAGGGCAAGAAAAGAGTGTAGTTTGCCGGAACAAGTAGAAAGAGTTATTTCGGTGCCTCTGCCTCTGAGTAAGGGCGCAAGTAGTTGAGGGGAGTTCACCGTTCAACAAGTCAGGAGTTATGAGTTTACCCTAGCTTAAACGATGCTCAAAGGTATAATTGCAGTGCCCTTACTTTATTTATAGCCTTAAGAAAGTCCTTGTGTGTTCGAAAGATGGGTTGACAGGAAAGTAGTAAAGAGAATATCAGAAAAATTCTTCCTTTGCCTCCGCCTGACCTGAACCTTAATATTACCACGAATCCATCCGAGTATCTAAGCTCAGAACCATCCGAGTATCTAAGCTAATCATATGTCCCTGCCATACCTAACACAGCTTGCTTCCTTTAAGAATATTGGCATCAGGCCGTGACGTGACTTATTTGTCGAACGAACTCTAAGCTATGGAGAAGGGTTTGTTTACAGCCCGCTAACTAAGTACTAGGAAGGGAAGGGTTTTAGCCCGCCTAGAAAGAATATTTGTTGAAGTATTGTTTCGGGTAAGTCAAGATAGGGTGAATGAAAAGATAGGGTGAATGACGGGAAAGTACTGGTTGGTTTCGGGAGCAGCACTCGCCTTTAGACACAAGCACAATTACCTCTTTCCACGACAAAGCCTAGAACAGAACCACTTGCAGCCCTTAATCGGCCAGTATTATATTATTTCGTTTTTCCGACCTCGACTTGAAGTTCAGGAAGGAATGGATTCTGCCCCGAGAACTCTACTTTGCTGAATCAACTTCACTTGTAGCTTCCTTTTCCACTCGACTTGAAGAACTGCTACGTGGGGGCTATCCGAACAATACTTGATTTCTTAACCAACAACACTCGAACCTCTTAACCAACAACACTCGAACCTGATACAGAAGCTACAGAAGGAATATATTTCTTTATACTCTTACTTTCTTTCGAGTCGTTTAACCTATGCCCATGTTCAAGAGCTGGCTGGGCGATAACCCTATAATCAAAGCACAGACCAGAAGTGGAGTGTTTCATAAGTTCCTCTGGTCGACCACTACAAGTGCAAGTCAAGCATTAAGGTGAAGGTAAGGCTGTAAACCCAACTAAAGTGACTCCAGATCTCCAGTGGGCGAGCTCTAATACAAATATCTTCCAAATCAGGAACTAACTAACACGTACTTTCGGTTTCGGGATACCTAGCTTAGTTGATAGAATAAGTCTAAGGATTCGGTGCTGTGCCGTGCCTCTGGTATAATCAGGTTATTACGGTGTCTATGCCCGCGAGAAGAGAGATTATTTGCTTGTTCCGGGCAACTAAGAATTCATTGAATCTTGAGAGCGCAGAGTGGATCGTCTTGCCGCCGACGAAAGCATCAATTGTCATAGGGAAAGGAATTGTTATATAAAGTGATAACACCAGGGTTAATCAGTGAAGTGTGAGGATGCAGGCGCTCCATCTTGATACTCGTGAAGTGTGAGGATGCAGGCGCTCCATCTTGATACTCTAAATTCATTCCGCTGCTACTTACTTGAGAACAAATACTTCAATGCGAGAGAGATAAGTTTCTCTGTAACATTCCTATTATTTATAGTATAGGTGAAACCACGTGGGCAAGCAACGTAGCCGAAACTAGGAGGGGACCTTCCCCGCACAGAAAAAGATTCTACTAAAGTGAGCTACCCCACCGGACAAGCGGAGACAAGTGAACTTAGCAACTACTGGAGCAAGAAATCAGAATGGAATTGGAAGTTTCATAGGAGTCCTGAGTTTGTTGTTATATTCAATACAAAATAGGAGTTAATAGAGTTAATGGAGTTAATGGAGTTATATTCAATAGAAATACAATACCAGAGTTCCCGACCTCGATCTAGAGCAACAACCCTGGAAACGAACCTAGACAATTACTCCCTAATTTACGACCCCTTAAAGTAGTGGCCCAGTTTCATCAGAGGTGTAGTGGAGTGGTAAAGTTCTGGTTATTGTTGAATCCCTAAAGGAAGTAGGTAACCGGCGTTGGCTAAAGTCAAAGAGGTCAGCTGCCAGTGAATAAGTCAAAGACAGTGGTAAGCGGGACCATACTATATGTTGTTGAATGAGTCTTTGTTATCCACGAGAGAGGCAATCAACCAACGAGCAAAGGCAATAGGTATATCCCCATCAGCAAAAGCAAAATAGAATGGAGTTTACTTAACACTAAAGGAATGGATGGAGTCAACAGAAAAACAACGGAAACTTTCTTGCTCTATTTTAGTTACTTTCCCCCTAATAAATGAATTATTATCTCTATCAAGGAGAAAAGATTCTATAAGAAAGAAGGATATTGGTCTTTCCAATCAATACTCTATTCCCTATTCCTGGCACAGCTTCTAAATAGGATTCAACCAATTACTTAAGTCTGGAGCAGGGATTGATGCAACCTCGAACTAAACTACCCAGTTCTTATAAGTTCTGGCTGGACTACCGGGATGAAACAAGAACCAGAACAGGGTTATATACTCCCCCACCAGGAGCTGTACTAAAGGGATTCCACTAGTATACGCTTGGTTAGTCGTGACTTGCCCGCCTTTCTAAGTTGCCTGAACTTATAAGTACTGGTTGTATCCGTTACTTGGCCCCATGTTGGCAATAAGTCTTATCCTCACTCATGAAGATGAATGGAATTTAAGCCAGCCGAGAACAGGCAATTAAATCAGTGTCGAGTTCGGGAAGGACAGGTATCAGAATGAGGCTCCGGGCCAGAATACATAACTTGCTAGCGCGCTAAAGTCAGTATTCGAATAATGAATCTGTCTCACCCGCCTATCTAATAGGAATGTAATCAAGCTGCTCTAAACTCCCCTCATTGGAATGTAAACTCCAGCTAGCACCGAGTCAAGTCAAACAACTAAATCATATCTCTCTTATACGCGTATCAGATAGGAATTTGGATCTCGAAACCTGGCTTGATCTTTATGAGTAGTGGTCCAAGTCGTCTAATTGAATCAAGGTGTGAATGAGTTGAGTATAATATGTTAGAGAATCATAGGTTAGATCGCCAGGGAAAGTTTTGCCAAATGAATGTTTTCCTCTGTGCTCGAAAGATTCCATAAAAGTGGGACCCGGCGCTCGAAGGATTGCTTTCAAGCCAACAACTCTCAAGATGGTGTTGCGGGAACGGAAAGTTGAGTTTCAAGTTAAGGAGACGCGGGAGGTTATTGTTTGTGAATTGAAACACGTATAGAAAAATGAGTAACCAAACGCCATTACTTAAGGGTAAGGCGGGAAAGAAAGAATATCCGGTATATTTGCAACAGGGCAGGGCGTGTTGAAGCTAGGTTACGTGGAGAATTCCCAGTTCTTATTCTAGGACCATAAGCAAGCGGTAGTGTTGACGACGAGCGGTTTTGTTCATAAAGTATAGTTTTAGTTTGAAGAGCAGGTGAGGAAGCAGTTCAAAAGTCAGCTGCCAGACGTTCTAAAAGTAGAGTTCCTTCGAGTGAGTCTAGGTTAGGTGATTGGCTTTCACTTGTAGTGGTAGTAGCAGATAGTTCAGTTGTCGACCTTATGGATAGCTTACTTGTAGTTCAAAAGGATAGAAAATCCAAGAGAAAGTTCAAGCAGGAGTCTATACCAGTTAAAGCAGGAGTCTATACCGAGTGCAAAATCAACGAAGGATTCCATTCCTGTCCCATTTAAGGCTACCCTTATTGTAAGTTGTGTCAATTCCAGAGTGAATATGCCCTGCTAAAGTGAGAAGAGCGCTCGAAAGCAGAAATTATGGTTTTTGTTGACGACACTCCTTCGACCACAAAGTAAGCTGTCACTAAGGCTTTCGATCCACCCACCCTTGCCTTGTTTGTTGTTCTTGTTCCAGCAGTAGATTCAAAGTAAAGAAAGTGAGTTGTTAGAGCGGATCCAACAGTCATGGATAGAGCAGCAGAGTCAGCAGCAAGATATGGGGAAGGAACTGAAAGTCGAGGAATCCATTCTGACTTATACCCTAAGGGAAGTGAATGAGTTGAATCGTTGCCTTGATCGGCTTGGTCAAGTGTCTTGGCCGGTTATTTTGCATTTCTTTGATTTGGACTTGAACCCCACAAAGTAAGTCAACCACAAGTCATAATTGAACTTCAAGGTGAGAATACAAGGATGGAGCTCGGTATGATAGAGGCCGGTAACTAACCTACAAAGGGATGAGATGGAAAGGTAAAGTCGCACCTAGAAATGTATTTCTGACTTGCTTTGCTTTCGGCAACTGGTTTTCTTGCCCACCTCTGTTAGAGATTACTTGACGAGCTTCCTCTCCTCTTGCTCCTATTCCTGGCGAGCTTAGTTCGGATAGCCCTGTAAAGTACTGATTTCACTACTCTACAACTAGTTTGGGCCAATTAAGAAGTTCTCGCCCCCCAAGAGTTGAGTAAGAGCACTACGCAACAACAAGAGTAAGCCTGAGCCTCTGAGATTCTGTATTTATTGTTTCATTCTTCAATTCCCTCTTTCCTACTTTAGAGGTTAATTCCCACTATAGTTCCAGTTTAATTCTTCAAGATGTGAGTCAGCTGCCCTTAAGTTAATGGCGAGAGTCAGTAGTTAGTCTTTACTGGTTTATATCCCAAGATAGTTAGTCTTTACTTGTTTATATCCCCAAGAACAGTACTGGCAAACTTACAATAAGGGCACAAGAACAGAAATGGATGAAACCAGCTTCCCGAAACTTACAATAAGGGCACTCCTTTACTGGCTACTATTCTCTACTTCCCGAACTCTTCTTCAACTTCCGGTGGGTTAGCAAGAATGTCTTCAACTTCCGGTGGGTTAGCAAGAATGAGATAAGAGTAGTTTCATCTCAGGGGCTATCTTTCATGACTTAAAAGAACTAGAGGGACATTTCCTGAGGTGAGGCAACATACATAGGGAATTTACCATAAAACAACAGAACCAAGTAACTCACCAAGGCACTACTAATGTGACGCGTCAGTGCCGGTTTTTCTCTCTGGGCCCCCAGCAAATATATCTTGTTTTTCAGTGGGCCAAGCAACTACTGAGTCCAGAGTTAACCTGTGTTCGCCTTTCCTAGGTACGAAATAGAGATAAAAGCACCTGGCCTTCTAGTAAGTTGTAGTCGCCAAGCTACTGCTACAAATGTCCGTAGTGAGAAGTTCACCTTAGCAACAAAAAGAGATGCTCTTGCTCTTATAGATGCAACTGGACTACTACTTGGACTAGACTTTAGCCAATACTACTAGATCTTCCAATACTACTGGATCTTCCAATACTACTCTAGATCTTATAGACGTCTTAGAATTGATACCTTCCCAACTAAGTAACAATGCGGGCCAAGTCACTACTCAAGAACAGGGGCAAGCTATTACTAACGACCAAGTAGTCAACTACTACTGAAACTATAGCTCAGGAGTCCAACTACTACTGAAACTATAGCTCAGGAGTCAACTAATACTAAAACGAAATAATAAGTGAAACAGTGAATGAAACTCGCTGAGGGCAACTAGAACACCTAATAAAGATTCCACTAACTACTACTGAAACTAGAGCTCTGGACCCCTTCACTTCTTTGACTACTGAGTCGTTTTCTCATCTACCTCTGGTTTTGGTTATTTGGTTAACAGACTTCACTACTTTCCTTTCCAACTCCTAAGACTTATTTACAGGCTTGCCTTCTTCCTCTCTTGGAGCTAGTCCGAAAGTAGCTAACATATGAACTCCGACTGGCTCCTCTCTGGCAACAATACTCTAATTCGAACTTGCCTACTTGAGAGAAAGAGCACCTGGCTCTAAGATAGCTAATATACCAGATGTGGGCACAAGACTTAATAAATAGGGTCTAGTAACTGACTCATAACTTCCTCATCACTTAGGGCTTACTCATAACTAGAGTATCTCTCCTACTAACTGACTCCTAGGGGCTTACTTCTTAGGAAATTACAATAAGGGGCTTACTAATAACTAGTATCAGTGAATAGATACCCTTACTACTTACCCACTACTATATAATAACTAGTATCAGTGAATAGATACCCTTAACTACTTACCCACAACTATACCCATGGATACCTTTACTACTTGCTTAGCAGCCGCCCCATAGCTGTGTTAGTCGCTCACCAGCCTTACACCCAAGAGTTCCATTCCGATCTTTGTACTTCGGGAAGCAGTTCCTTTACTCACCCACCGGTTTGAGTCTTGTCAGCACCAGTATCAGGCTGAGATGTCCTTTTAAGTAAGTCTAGCGACCCTTGCTTTCAGCCCTTCTAGTAAGTGGACTACCTGGGTGCATTCTGGTTTTGGCACTGCTTTAAGTCTTGTTGCTAGGTATCTTAGTCTCTCACTCCTTATCCTTAGTTCCAGTCTCTAGCTACTAGTTCCATCCCTACTTCTTCAACACCCGGTGAATTCTTAGTGTTACTACTAGTAGGCTTACTAGCACTGGTTTATGTCTTAGCTTGGTTAGCTCCCGAACACAGGACAGGTCTTCCAGCTATCCTAAACCCGAAACAATACAAACTCATTGAACAGAGGGTTTGATAACGGAAACAACTTATAAATACTCCTCTCCCTATTGTTCTTTGAACTCTCCTATGGCTCTTTTCACCCATGATTTTCACTTTCTTGGCTCCGATACCCCTTAGTAAACTCATTAGTAAACTCATTTCATTCTATTCTTAAGTACTTAACTATAAGGGCAGATTTTGAATCTGGCTAGAAGGGCAACTTACTCTAGGGCTCTGTCTCTTTTAACTCACTCAGGCTTGGCTCCACTTTCCTTCTTTACCTGTAGCCAGGGAAATCAATTATTGGATTTATGGAACGACTCCCAGCCAAGTGGTATCACGATTTCTCAGTTTTCTAAAGGAATTGTCATGGTGTTTCTGTGATCCGAAGCTGTTCTTGCTCAATGAGTACCAGCTTCTTCAGTGGCAAGAGCTTATGCCTAAAAGATCAAGTGAGAAGGTAAAGTCAAGAGAAAGCAGTCGACACGTGAAAGCTAGGTGAACAAAAGCCTTCTTTCTTTTTTATTATATATACCGTTCTAACCAAGGAAAGCATTCATTCCAATTAGATGCTTTTTGTGTAACAGATCAGGAATCGCTTATACCCGCTGATTCTAGTAATAGGAGAAGACTCTCCCGGCCCGGGGAAGCGAAAGAGTGGTGAGGCCTATCCTGTGGAATTCTTTCATTCTACACCAGGAGTTGGTCTCTTGCCTACCTCTGTTCCTATAACTGAATTCTTATTGGCTTTTTCGTTGTTTTCTTATATTCAATTCTCCTATATTTCTCTCTTAATTATCCTATATTATATAGTCTTTTTCTCTTCTTAACATCCGGATTATAATAAGGGGTTAGTATATGATAAATTGTACTTTTTTTCACATATTTTTTGATTTGATCAACTTTATTCAGCCCATTCCTGTTCTCTAGTTTTCTACCAGAATTCTTCCCACTTCTGTTCTCTGGGTTTCTACCTGAATTCCTCCCATTCCTATTCGATGGGTTGATACCATAGCAACAAATACTTAATTCAACAAGTGAGTAAACACCCCTAAAAAGCAAGTAAGTCAACTAAATCAGTAAACAAGCCTCCCCTAGCAACTTGACTTAGAGCGTAAGCACCAACACCCGAAACAATACTTTCTTCCTAAACTTCCCTTGAGGACAGGACCCAACAAACACGGGTGAAACGGAAAACGAAACAGTAAGTACACTAGATGCAGAGAATAGCTACCCATACCCTTACTTTAGCCTCTTTTTCTATAACTCCTTTACTAGAAAGGGTGATTAATCAGCTACAGGCCCGATTGCTGCTAATCCCTAAATAAGAAGTGAAACAGGACTACAACTTTACTTGTCCACTTAAGACTAAACGCCTTACCATTAAGCTTCCAATTGAGCAAACTTAATATCTTCCTTCTGACAAAGTCAAGGCAAGAAGGCCGATTTAGCATAGTTTAAGGCAGGGGCACACCTCTTATGGGAAATTCACCATGAAGATAACTCTCGAACTTAAGTACTGGTCTAGTTCATTTCTTCCTATAAGATTGATAGCCTATAAACTAGAATATCTGAACCTCTTCTTCTCTTTAGTAGACTTTCTTCGCACTGCTAATTCATTAGTCTAGTTTACTTTCCTCGCAAGGGTGTTTCAGTCCAATACCTGCCCAGTTCACTTGTATATAAGGGAGACTTAAGAAAAGGGGAACTAACCACTCTGCACTTATTTACTTATAGCTCTGCTAACTGACTATAGGGCTTGCTGCATTCTGCTACGATACCTGTCCTCTGGCTACTAATCCCTAAATAATAAGTTCTACTACTTGTCAACTTCAAACTCGGTATTCAACAACTAACAACTTCAAACTCGGTATTCAACAACTAAAGAAGGGAACTAACCCCAACTTAAGGGCATATGCTTTTATTCTTGCCTGGAGCCGGGCCGGGTACTTAATTACTCTCACTCCTATCAAATAAACTCTTAACTTACTCCCGATTAGCTCGCCTTTCACTCCTCCTTAAACTAATAGAGAAACTATAGCTCTTGACTACTACTACTGGGATGGTACTACAACTCAGGATATCCCTCTGCCCCCTTATTAGAATTCTACTACTACTTCTTCTAGTGGAACTGGAATTATAAGTACTGGGAGGGCCACTACTACTATAAACAAACGGCCTAGGGCTTACTACTGACTTTAGGGGCTTATACTCACTAGCTAACCTCTTAGTTGCATTCTGATCTCCTCCTCTAGATGCTTGGCCTTTAACTACTTAGTTTGATTCTTAGCCTCCGGGGGTTACTGCTTGAAACTCCCCTTATGCATTCAAAGCCTGCAACTCACTGGTTGGATTCTTTGTTTCAATAGCTCTATTCTTGCGCTTACTAGCTCCACACTCTTTAACTCATTGGTTGGATTCTTGCACTCCCTATTCCTAGGTTAGCAGTTGTGGTAGCTCACCAGCCTTACACCTACTAGCTCTCCATTCCAATACTGCTTAGCTCCATTCCGAGTCCACTTAGGGGAATTCTTAGCCTGCCTTCAAAGTGAGTTCAATTCTTAGCCCTACTAGTTCAATTCTCCAAAGCCTGCAACTCCCTTGGTACTGATACTTACTGCTAGTCAGTAGTTGTATTCTTAATACCAACCCCTAAGACAGGGAAGGTAGAGCAAGAGAGAAGACTGAGTATACCTATAGCAACTTATTGAATTACTTACCAGCACTTGTTTAAGTCTGTTTCTCCCTGGGTTGATTCTTATCTTATATTAGATGTGGCATAGCGGTAAGGTGAGTGTGAAGACTGGTTAGCACTGGGTTAAGCCTTGCATTCCTACTTCATAGGTTAGAGTTGCATTCTTTGATTCCAGTTTCTAGCTTTATTAACTACTTAGTTGGATTCTTAGTTGAACTAGCTCCACTCTTAAACTGCTTAGGTCAATTCTGAAACTACTGAGTTTGCTTCTTATCTAGTACACTAGGAATTATAAGTACTGGCCTACCTGAGTAACAGAATCAACAGTATCCGGATTAGAATCAAGATCCGAAGAAGAAAGTAAAGAAGATGGATCCGAAAAGAAAGTCAAAAGAAAGTAGGCAAGCAACGTATACTACTCCGGTATTCTACTAATTCCATTACACAGCTGAGGCTGCCAATGAGGGGTAGATGAGCAATAACTTGATTAGTTTACATAGTTAGATGAGCAAGATCAGAGAGATAGGGTAAAGAGCAGAGTTTACTTACCGGTCCCGAACTTAAGTACTGGCAACTAACTACTAGTGAAATCCCGAACTTAGAGCTACAGCACCACAGAATTGATCTCTCTCTTACCTAGCAAAACTGACTAGAAGGGAACAACGAATAAGGGGCTCGCAAGTAAGAATGGAATTGCACCTATGGAGCACCCGAGCTCTCCTTTAAGAATAGAAATAGAACAGTAAACTCCCTTTGGAGCACCCGAGCTCTCCTTTAAGAATAGAATGAGATGCTACTTTACCACAACACTACTTTAAGGTGTAAGAACTGGAATAGCTTCCCCCGAACTTATAAGTATTGGCTACAGAGAAAAGGATGGATTTCTTTCTTATGAGATCCCTAAGGCTAGGCACCCACTGGTAATGCTTGTTTTATTCTTACACTCAATCCGTTTTCTGGTCATATCCCTTACTTAACCGCTTCCCTTGCCTACCTCTTGAAAGAAGTATTGGTAGCCTACCTCTTCGGTGTTGCCTTATTGGTTCCACTGCCTCGAACCAAGTCCTGTGTTTGCTAGTAGTAAGCATCTAGTACTAAGATCATAATTCAACTCACCTAGGGAATTGATACCCTGGAAACTATCTTCATCTTCTTAGAATTCATACCAATACAGGATCTTCTGATCAGAGTGGGAATGGGAAGAAAGAGAAATACCTCATAGGCATTTAAGAAGAACTAAAGTCTCTAGTTACAGAAGCACTAACATCAGTCTGCCTAGCACTTGTTTCAAGCTGAGTAGGCACTGTTTCGGTCTCTGGTTGGTAGTTGTTTGGTTCTTTAACTACTTAGCTTCATTCTGGTTAGCACTTGTTTCGATCTGGTTAGCAAAGTTTCATTCTTAGACTGCTTTGCTTCATTCTTTCATTCCTACTGCCTGGCCTGGCCTCTACAAACTTATTATGGAAGCTTAACTGCTTCCTTTTCTTTACTTAACTGCTCCTCTCCTCTGCCTCTGTAAACTACTACTGATGAAACAGGACTACTTCTACTCAAAGCAAAGATACAACTACTCCAACTATGAAACTACTTGCTCTTCTCTTTGAACTCCAATTCATGGAACCCTGTGCTCCCTCCTCTAAGAATTGAGTTGACTTACCTATCCCTCTGATCTTACTCCTTACTCCTGACTTCTACTTTTGTGAATCGGTGGTACTGGTTTCTTAAATAATAACATCTATTTTGATAGTTCTTTTTCCCTACTATTTTCCTACTGTGTCTGTACTGAGTTAGCATAGGCAAAAGATCTCGAGTTTTCTAGTTTTTTTGTATTTCTTCTATTTTGATTCACCTTGTTTTTTCATAGCTTCGTGGTTGGTTGCTCCTTACTTGGAAGAGTGAACTACCCTGTTTTTTAGTCAAGTGTTCGGGGGCTAAGCAGGCGTACCAGGCATACCAGGCATACCAGTATTCTATTAACATAGGGGAAGAAGAAAAGCCTATGAAGGGGAATCCACCAGATCCAGATAAAGCTTCTCCTCTGTCCACTAATACAGATTCGAGACTGGACAACTACTTAAAGGGTAAAGAACTCACACCTATGTCTACTACTACTGATGAAACTGGTCAGGTTCCCTTGCCAACAACAAGAACAGATGAAACAAAGAAATCAACTCTCACAAGAACAGGAGCCAATTAATAAGTTCTGGCTCTTTCTTACCTTCCTACTTTATTGTTTTATTCTCACTTTCCTACTTGAGAGAATTGGCTCGTTATAACCAAGTGCTTTGTACTGGGCGTCAGGAGTCGCCAGTACTTATAATTCCAACTGCTGTAATATAAGGTCAAGCAAAACCAGTAAGGTAGTAAAAGACCTCTACCTACTTAATCTAAGGTCAACTGCAAAGCTACCAGGCGCCAAGGAACTACTAGACAAGCATCAGGAATTGCAGATATATAAGTGGCACAGGACTACTACTACTGGGACTTCTACTAGTGTTGGTATTCATATTCCACTCATAAACTACAGGCTTATCTCATCTCTTTAAACAACTTACTAGAATTCATCTCTTTAAACAACTTACTAGAATATCTTGTCCACCTGGCTTGTCCACCAGGCTTATCTCATCTCTTTAAACTCTGGCGACTTAATAGAAGGGCAGATTTCTCTGGCTACTAATAAAGAGTTCCTCTGGCTACAACTATGACTTGCCTTGCACTGCTACCAACTTAATATAAGGGTGATTAATCAGCTACTTATTGAAACTCACCTAACTCTGTCAACGTAACTGACTTCTGGCAAGACTTAAGAAATTAGGCTGGAATTATAAGTACTGGCCTGCTTAAAGGCTTCGTTACTTATTCGAGTCCTAGGGGAATTCTTATCTTAGTAGCTAACTTAATAAATAGGGACTACTTAAAGCCGCCTGTAACTCACTGGTTTGACTCTGTGGTTAGATACCTACCTTAGCTACTGCTTGCGTTCTGTGACTCATGGATTGAATTCTTATCTTTGTACTACTGAGTTCATTTCTTCTTGACTAGACTCTAGCACTACTTCCTTTAAGAATAGAGTTTACTTACCTAGACCTCTTCTCTTGCTCCTCTCCTCTACCTAAGATAGCAGCCTAATCTCTACTTTCTTTCTTTATAATCAAAAAAGGATGAAACTAGGAATTCAACAAGTCAATCCAATACTATAGCTACAACTACAAATACAGATGAAACTAGGGCAGCGGATGATAGACACTAGCGGCCCTGCTGGCAACTATGCACTTAACTGAATTCTTTTCCTATAACTATGGCTACACTACTTTCATGGGGGTCTACTCACCAGACTTGAGAACCAGACTTATACTATACTTGACTCCCGGGACTACTACTTGTCAACAGATGAGAAGACTCAGCCTAGAATTCCAGTCAACAGATGAGAAGACTCAGCCTAGAATTCCACTATAACAAGAACTTAACTACCAGGTATTCCCATAAGCAATAAAAAGATCCTACCCGGTATTCCAATAAGTAATAAGAAGAACTTCCCTAGCTCACACCTAGCTGAAAAGCAAGTAATTGATGATTATTCCTCTAACTAAACTCCCTTTCCTCACTTATGAACTGGGTCTTATTAATTCCAATTATCCCGTGATAAGTAAGGCTCTGGTGAAGCACCAAACCTATCTCTACCCTTACCATCAAATCAAGTAAAGTCAAGCCTTATTGTCTCCCTTGCCTTACCCTTACTTAATAACTGGCACTGGACCTGCACTTATAGTCGTTGCTTGTCTCTGTTACTACTTAGTTCTATTCTGAGACTACCCGGTAACTGATACTTACCCATCCTACTCTTGGTTCTTGGACTTCCTTGTTTGGTTCTGTAACTCACCAGCATCAGTAATTACTTACGAATGAAAATAAGGGCTACCAGCAGCCTTGGATGCAGTAGTTGTAGACCTTAAGTACCTACCATAAGTCTGAGCAGCAGTGGTTCTAGACCCTTAGTGCACCGTATCAGGCTTGCACTCGCTCCTCTCATTCTTACTAGCAGTAATTTGAGTCTTGTTTTTGGGTGTCTTTAGTTTAGTTGTTAGTAGTTGTAGTCTTAGATGCTATATCAGATGCTTGGACTCCTTGGTCTCATCCTATAACTGCTTAGGGCAATTCTTAGAATACCCAGCATAAGTCTTGAAACAGAGACCCGAGCTACCTAGCTGAAGAAATGATACCTAGCTGAAGAAATGATAATAAGGGGTTAAACTAGCTCCATCCTATGCCTTGCTAGCCAAATGACTTAAGGGTAAGGGCCCATCTACCACTACTAAGAAGAATAAGGGATCTGATCTGATCTCCTAAAGCTACTACTACTAAGAATAGGGGATCTACTAACTACTAACTGGGCCAAGCAAATACCCCTTAAATAAAGGCTTTAGGGCAGTTACTTACGAACTGGAACTGGAATCTAATCTACTTCTCCTCTTGCTACTGAAACTCGGTATGCAACCATTAACTTAAGGGCAGGAACAGGCAATTCAAAGGGTTTCTCTGATCTACTTCTCCTATTGCTACAAAGCCCTAAATAATAAGTGAAACTGGGCTGGGCGACTTAATATAAGGACCAAATCATTCCACTAGCAACTCTTACGAAGGTACTTCATAATAAGACAGCGGGGGAGCTAAACAAACAGTACAACGAGCACTTCTACTAGAGCACAAGAACTAGAACTCCTAAAGTAGCTATTCTCCTCTTGCCTCTATCCCTCTTCTCTTGCTCCTATAAGGGCAACTACTCAAGCACCAAAACTTACTAGAAGGGCCTAGCTACATCCTCTTCTCCTACTTGCCTACTAGCTCACCCCTTAGTTTCATTCTTAGTCTGCTCAGGTAAATTCTGTATACGTGAATCCAGGCTTAAGGCTTCCACCCTCCCCTTAGCTCACCTCCTTACTACCAGCTGCCCTGGTTAATAAGTCTATCCGTTCCTTGGGCTATTTTGTCGTAGTTGCTTTAGTACTGGTTTCTTCATAGCTGGACTACCTGGACTAGACTACCTAGACTCCTACTTGAGATGCAACTTTACTCCTACTTGAGATGAAACTTCACTACTACTTGACTTGTAAACGGAAGACTAAACTAGGAATTCTACTAACCCACTTATTTATAGGTCAGAATTGAACTAAGTAGTAAATCTATCTCTTTTCACAACTTAATAACTTTCTTAGCTCCCAACTTGAGAAAGGATAACTGATTCACCTTATAGTAATTCACCACTACTTGATATGAAACTTGACCACTATACTACTAGGCAAGTAGACAACCAACCAGCGACTCAACTCACTCCAGCGACTCAACTCACTTCAACTGTTGCTACTATACTAGATGATTGCCCCTATGCTGCTCCCTTACTTGCTTCTTGTGATCTACCAGTGGCTTCTGCAGATACTGACTGGATTATTGAATCCTGAGTTTGATCTGTAATCTTATATAGGAGAGAGTTTTCTTGTTGGAATGTTTTTCACTTCACTTCCTTTTTTCACTGTACTTCATTCAGTACTTCTAGCTTCCTCTCCTCTCTTCTTATTAGGGAACCGAGTAAACCCTCTTCTGAGGGACAGCTCCCTAAATAATAAGTTCCACTGGACTACTAAGGTTTCCACTTGATAACCTAATTTCTATACAAAATAATAGCATGATTTCTCGCCAAGGAACGGATAGACAAGCAACTAAGCAAGCCGGCCAAGGAACGGATAGACAAGCAACGGCTTATGCCGGACAAGTCACTACTAACGTGACGCGGCAGCCAATAACAGTCATAACGAAGTTCTTACTATATATGTTTTCGGCGTCAGCAACAACAATAGGTAATATTAACAAGTTATAAACAAGTCCTTTGTTCGCGTTACGCGGCAGGAGCCGAGTTTACCGGGAAAGTAACTAGCTAACTGGTGTTGTTGACAGTGAATGATTTGTTGATTCTGGTGTTGTTGACAGTGAATGATTTGTTGATTGTGCCCTACTGGAGAATGTTGCGTTCCACCGAGAGAATAAACTCACTAACTAAAAGCTTATTCCGTTGCTTGTTCTCTTGCTCGTTCTCTTGCCTTTGGCGGTACCACCTCTCACACTCCACTTCTTGTCCTATCTTCTTCAACGGGAAGTGATGAAGTGTCAAAGTAGATAGAAGCTCTCTGCCCACTACACGGTGTTTGGTTTGTGTGAAGCATCTGTTTACTCTGTTGCACTTGACTCTTAAGAAGCACCGAATCCAAGTTGAACTTTCCGCTTTGAGGAAGCAGTGTGAAAGTACGCAGTAGAAGCACTAGTAACTCCGGACTCAGACCCACGGAGTGGTCGCACTAGTAACTCCGGACTCTTCACTTGAATCTATCAGCTAGGCCACCGCTCTCCCTAACTCCCCAAACCCACCAGTTACTGCTTGTTCTTGTGCAACGGCTAACTTAACTCTAAAGAATAGAATGAAGGCCCAAAAGCATGGAGTGGAAAAGCAGATGGGCACCCATCCCGGAAAGTCAAAAGAAGATTTGGTAGGCCCCCCATCCTAACAACTAACTAACGCGCTTAAGAAATGGAATGGAGCTAACATATAATGGACTCCTGTAACAAAACACCCAAAAGAAAACTCACTAAACAGTATAGGGCGCAGCCTAAACTTGTTCCCTCGACTAGCAGGCCAGAGGCAAAGTATTCATTCAGTTACATTAGCTCTGTCTCACATGGGTGTTATGACGAGAATTGCCTGTTCTACTTGGATCCTATAGAAATAGTCTAGTTTAGAATGCTCATCTCCGTCGGTAAAGAAAGTGTCAAGGGAACCTTAGAAAAGAAGCTCTATGAATAAGAATAAGAGAAATCCGTGGGTCTTGATTGTATAGAACAATTAGTCATTAAAGAATCATAGGTGTTGGTTGGAGCAAGCGTATCTGTCCCAAAGTGGAGTTCCGTTCGCCTATTGCTTGTTTCATCGTTTTAAGAAGCCTCATCGAATCTCAAATCTCATGCTGAGGTGAAATTAGGATCTGAAGCGGGAGAAGAAGAAACAGAGTAAGCGAAGCTGTTCGAAAGGAAGCTGTTAAGGAATTGATGTTTGAATGCTCATCTCGACTGCCTACGTAAACTGCCCACGCCACTACACTCTAAAGAATCAAGTAAGGGTCTAAAGCCAGGGCAAAGTGCAAGTATCCGATCAAATAATAAGAATGAGAATTGCCGGTTACAGAATAAGAGTAAGCATCTGCAGATCCATTAGTGTATTCCAAGTCCAAAGCGGGAAGTCAAGGTGTTGGCGCCTCGAATCTTAGTTCTTTGAATGGAATTGTGGAATGTAATCTAGAATACCCTATCCTAGCATATTTGTTTGTAAAAACACTGCTTAGCCCACTACAGGGTATCTTCTTGCAATTGACTTATAAACTCCCTAAACACTTTTTCTTTTGGGGCCTGGTAATACTTATGAGTCTTCAGTTCAATGAGATTCTTACTTGAGATCACTTGTTATAGAATTCAGTCAAGATGCTGTTGATTCTCTTTCTTCCCCACCTGCATCTGATTGAGATCCTACTTCTGATCCTTCTCTTGCTGAAACTTACTAGAAGGTCCAATTAATCAGTAAGGGAACTTTCGCCAACAAACACGTATTACTTGAGAACTGGAGCTTATCGAGTCGATAACACTATAATGAAACTCTTTGGACCACTACTTGGGGCTTTCTACCCAGATTGATTTACTTAACCTAATCCTGCCCCCATTCACCAAGATTGATTTCCCGCTTCGCTAACTGCTGACTTTGTAACTGCTGATGATGGAGCATCTGATCGAGTTGACAATGCTCGAACGGAACTTTTAGCTGACCTCTGACTTTATACCGTTCCCTTCCTTTATATACGAGACTTGCAAACTGAACTTTGAGTGAAGAAACACACCGCTCGTCGCCAACTAAGATATCTTACCAAACTATTGATCCCGATTAGAATCTTGTTCCTACTACTGACTCAACAAGCAGGGGAACTTGCGCTACTCACTTGATATTGACTTTACCGCTCCGTGGGCAGTTTATTATTGAATTCTGTCGAACTCCACTACTCTCTCGTAGCACCTAGCAAACACTCCTTCTTTCTTGTCCTTTCGCTTGTTCTGCTGATTGACTTGAGACTTCATTTCCTGTTGCTGAAGCCTGAACCTTAATGCGTCGACTTCAATGGAATTCTGAGTTTAGGGTTGACTTCACTTAGTTTAGGAGAATACTAAAACCGAACCTAGAAGATAAGACTCAACAGGCAATTCTCGTTGTTTAAGCGTGCTTTAGTCACTCGCATTACAACTTAGTCTGTCTTGCGTCTGCATCGGTTGTAGAAAGAAATTAGACGCCTAACATTTGAGTGGATTCCCTTACGCAACAGGTGGATCCTCGCTCCGTAGGTAAAAAAGTAATAGGGAGCTGCTGGGAACAAAACTCATACTGTTTTGCGAGGGGGCTTAGCTGAATAAGTTGTTCATTCAATGAATGATTAGTTTACTGAGCACTGCCCCAATCAATCAATACTTAAAGAGAAGTAGAAAATGTGAAGCACCCTTATGAGATTGGAAACTGCTGATTAAGATCTGTCTTCCCTTGCCCTTGCTTTAAGATACTATACGGATTATGGCTTAAAAGCGAGTATACTCGTATCGGTAGTTACTTGGCTGAGACTTTGGAGCCCTCCTTGACTGTTATCTAAGTTGATACTGACTCCCTAACCGTTAGCACAACGAACAAGCAATCTTATAGTGTTTGACTTGACTTTATTCCTAATCCCGCTCTTGCTCTACCGAAGTTAAGGGAATAATCTTATTAGCGTTCGTTCACTTATATAAGAATAAGAAAGAAAGTCAACAACTTGCGAAACTCATATCATGCCACCCTGACTAACGCGAGCTCTTTCGCACAGTCCGCACAGTGGAACATTGCTTGTTTAGAAAGCCGTTGTTCTTGTTCCCTTGCTTGTTTAGAAAGCCTCATTTATGGCAATTTGGCCCTTGCCTCTCCTTGTTTAGAATTGTTCTTGTTCCAGTTCCGCTTACGTGAGCTCTCCATTATACTAAGCTTGTTCCCTTGCTTATTGACTTTGGTGCACAACTTATGTAAGATGGTAACAACCCGACTCTATTCTCTATTAGGTAGGATGGCTATCTTCTTCTCTTTCTCTATTCTCTAGTAGGTGGGATGGCTATCTTCTTCTCTTTCTCTATTCTATATATTAGTAGGTAGAATTGCTATATTCTTCTCTTTCTCTATTCTATCTTCTCTTTCTCTATTCTATATTAGAGAATGGCTATCTTCTTCTCTTTCGCTGTAATGCGTGAGTTTTGGAATTAGCAAACGAACGAACCCTAGAAACTTGTGTACTCCCCTTTCTTTATTGCCGTAATTGCCCTCTCTCTCCTCTTATTGTTATTTCCGTAATTTCCGTTGCTTGTTCAGGCGTGAAAGCAAGGTTAAGAACATAATAGATTACTTACTTTTAAGCGCTAACAGAAGGAGTGGAAAGCATTAGATATGCGCAATAACCAGTAGAACTCAATAAGCGTCGCTCGCTCTGAATACGAGTGAAGTTCGCCTGAATGCTACGTTAGTGAGATGAGAGAGCTTTTGAGAAAGCAATGTAGCTATGAGAAATAAGAGTGATATTTAGTGTTTAGCAATTAGGAGTTAACTGGAACAGGCCCACCCGCGAGCGGGCAACAGGGCTTCTCCTTTCCTTTCGTAACTGACACAAGAAATGGACTAGCTTAGGCTTCTTCCCTATAGCGCTAGCCTTACAAATATGGAGGAAGAACGTAAACAAACAGCTTAGTTTCCTTCCAAACTCTATCACTAAGGCACTTTGACTTTGGCGAACTCTACCACTTATTACTGAACGAACTCCATTCTACCACTTATTGCCCTAGTTTGCGCTGTTCCTAATACGGAGTCTTTGCGCTCTTCCCTTGTTTGCTTTGTTTAATTTCAGAATAGCATTCATTTCAAGCACAACTCTAATATAAGTTGTCAAAGAATCTAACTCTTCTAACTAAACTAATATAGAATAATGTAACCTAACTACCTACTCCTGGCTAAACTCATGGCTCAGAACTAACATTAGCACAAGAAATGCGCTTAGGCGAGCAAGCAGTGGTTGAGTGACTGAGTTTGGGTGTTTGGTGCAGGAGTTTCATCTTTTATAGGTCCCGTAGAAAGTAGGGTGTTGTCGAGGAAGTAGTTGCCAGATTAATAATCCGCCCTTATTGTAAGTTGCAGAGTGAAGTGCCACTTATATACCTGCCAATGAATTGCACCATCCGATGTTATGTTAGAGCTATTGAGTGCAATTAATAGAAAATGCTTATTCCCTTATACGACATTGTATTTGTCCTTAGTTGCGAAGAATTGAAGTAAGGAGTCGACTATCTCGAACGTGGGCAATGAATATTAGATTAAGAAAAGATGAGAGATTAAGAAAAGATGAGGCTGGGCTTTTAGGGGGTGAGGAATCAGAAGGAAGTAGCACATAACTAAACAAGAAGCAGAGGCCCGAGCACGAAACAAAGCTGCTGTTAGCTCTAGTTCAGTGAGCCTATGGGAGGTTGGGTTGATTGACTCAGATGTTCTTCCTATTAGCGACTCCTCATGGCATGGTCTCAATTCTCCTATTTGGAAACTCTATGCGTTACCCAATGAGAAAAGAAGCTATGCTATGTTTTTACTTTATCACATACATGCTTGGATAGATGATTTGAGTTCGCCAAAGCCATATAGATAGTTAGTGAAAAAGCCGTTTAGGAAAACAACAGATGAAACTGCTCCTGCTCCACTTGGAAAGGTAGATGAAACTCTTTCTGATCAAGTTTAAAGAAGAGTTCATTCAGTCATTCTTATCAAGTTTAAAGAAGAGTTCATTCAGTCATTCTTCTCAAGTGGTTAGAACAAACAAAAGAAACTGTCAGTTAACTCTTTCTCTCTCTTTCTTTATCATATGGATTTGTCTGGGTATCTCTTGATTTCTCATATAGATTTGTGGTAATATTCAAGAGTTCTGTCTTTGTTGACGTAGAGAAAGGTGCTTCTAAAACTCCTGTTAGCGGTGCTGACTCTCCCCAAGGTGCCCATCCGATACGGAAGAATTCTTGTTCCCCGCTCAGTACGGTACGATAGAATTGGGGAATTCTAGTTATACATTTCTAGAATTCTAGTTATACACTTATATATGATCTCGGGTAAAGCGGTTCAATTGGCTGTCTTTTCTGTTCTAATGTTGTCGGCGAGAATGGCCTGTTCGAATGTAATCCTATAATTGAATGCTTTGGTGCAAGAAATAGAATAAGTGGGTCTGCTACAAGCGTGGGAGGGTAAGTGGAAATACGAGTTCAATAAAAAGAATCCGAATGAAATGGAGAAGCTCTGTATAAAGAAGAGGGCACACAATTAATAAGTTCTGGTGATCATGATGAAATTCTACTTACATTCAACAGAGATTTGTTACTCTCCACGCACACTACGGAGTCTTATCCCGTATCTTCTTCTCCAACTCCATACTAGAAACTAACACCCCAAGATATTACATTTATTCACTTATCGACACAAGGAACTGAAATTGAAGATCTCCCCGATTGCAGATTACTTGAGCACTGCAAGAGACGATAGTGATCTCGTAGCATAGACTCGCGCCAACACGCACACTACTTCCTCTGTTGCCACAAACTCTCTTACTAGGGCACTCGATCCCATAAAATAACAAATCAGATTATAGGCATCAAATTCATTTGAAGGAGAGTGGAAATGAGTGTTTTCGGGAGTTCATCTTTTGCTCGAATACTTATTGAATGAAAGTCAGTGGTAAGCGGGAAAGGGGAGTTAAGGCAAGAAGAAAGGAATCATCTCGCAAGGAATCATCTCTTAGTAAACGGATAGGAGCAAGGCAGGCCAATGTTCTAAATCCAATATGCATTAGAAGAGCTTTTATGGTGGTTTGCTAGGTGATTGACCATTATCTTTGTTGAACCTCGCTTAAACAACGCAAAAGATCTACTTTCTGGGCCCTTACTGGAATTGCCTTCTTCAGCTTGACTTGGAAATAATCCTTTTTCTGCTTACGGGAGTTCGCTTGGAGCTTACGGAGTTGACCGCGATAGAGGATAATTGGAAATAGAAGTGGAAGTTGAAGTAGGTGATTGTCGGGTTCAATTCAAAAGGGAAGCAGTATCCCTACAAACTCATATACCTTGTGCTCAATCTCAATAAGAACAAGCAACCGATGTGTATAAATATCATCATGATTATTGCTTTTGGGCAACTCATGAATGTCAATTTGACTGTAACACTGAGCGCATGTAAAGTATATAATAATTGATTCTTTAGGTTAGGATCGTTTATTAGTTTAGTATAACTCCGACTGGCCTAAACTCAACTCCACCGATAGAATAACAATAGGTACGGTACGGCTGTAGTCGTCCATTCCTTGGGATGAATGTGGTGAAGACATATTGGATTCCGCAGAGCAAGCAGAAAGAATGTCGCCACTTGATGAAACTACCTTATCGAGTCTCTATTTAGATAGAGTGTAGACAAATCTGACAACGATCTTATCACACCTCCCCGCCGACTTTGATTCTTATTTCTCGAGTGCGCGATCATGACACCAGGTCCTATTCCTATTGACGAGAGTGCCTTCTTTGTTGGCTAGCTGAGGTCAAGCACAAGATCTCTATTCTACAATATCTACAATATCTTTGTAGTTAAAAGGAAAGTGAAAAAAGAGCGGATAAACGAGTGAAACACTGGGAACACGAGCCCGTTAACCTAACCCGAGAGTGATAGGAAGGTAGCTCGACGGAGAATTAGGAAGAAAGCGGAAAAACTCGCGCTTAGTAAATGATGCGGAAGATTTAGGGAAGCAGTGCGAGTAGAGCGTCAAGGCAAAGGGGCCAGGTAGACAGATGATGCATGGGTCGGTAGTATAGAACCAAACCAGCAGAAAGGGATGCATGAGGGAGCTGGTATACTTGGGGCACATCATCGGCTCATACGAGTAAAGATATAGAAATAGAAGAGTCAATCTGCATGACCAACTAGAACTACCTTTGCACTAAAGATTCATGAAAAAGTACTCCCGCTTGATCTTACCATGAAAAAGTACTCTCGCTTGATCTTACTCGGGCCGAAAGAAAGGGATAGGATCCAGAGCGTGCGTTACAGGCGCTAAAGGAGAATGTCGTAGAAGGACCTGTTCTGCCCATGCCGTGACTGATTAATTGCCCTTCCAAATCGATCGACGCTTCCGCTCCTTTGGAACCCTTTGAAAAAGACAAGAAAGACGGTGGAGTAGTCGCATACCACAGTAAGATCTTCAATAGATCCATCCATCAGAAACTCTCCTACGTATGAGAAGTAGATATACAAGAGTGCTGGCTGGCTGTGAAAGACTGGAGGCTTGCTCGGGAGGGAGGCGCTTGACGAATGGGCCAACTCTGATCAAAGAAAGAAAGAAAGCCCCTTTACACCTATTTACAGAAGGAGTCCAAGCTTTAGAAGGCGCATAATAGAATGTCACTTTCACTTCCCTGCAATGGTTCGACTTGGTGATCAAGTACAAGTGATCAAGTACAAGAAAAGAAGGTTTTGCCCACTTTCTATTATGAGTAAAGCGCTGCTTTCTACCACTTTATTGGACTTCGGGGACTTAACGACCGGTGGTTGGAGTAGTAAGAAGGACTCAAGTGCGGCAGATTATTAAGTTGCGAGTCCCGACAGCATACAGCAGATGGCTAGGGCCGCCGACTGACTCTATAAGGCAGACTATGGTCGGGCAAAGAAAGGCTTCTCGTGACACGCCAGGCATTAGACTGAGCTTTGGCGTTGAGAAAAGTGTGCTTCACCTCGAAAAGGCATTCTTATTGGTCCAGGATAGAACGCAAAACGAGATGGGTTCTGTGTGCTCTATGTAGCACGTCGAAGCTGTACAAGAGGCCTTTATCAGAAGGCGGGGGCGGTATCAAAAATACAATTGACTTTAGACCGGCATGAACTTCAGGTTGAAATACATTACTTTCTACTTCTCTTGCTTGTTCCGTTACTTGTTGACTTGCTCTTATTTCGGCGTTAGTGAGTTATTCTTATATATTGAGTTCATCTATTCTAGAATTGAGAAATGTCCCTCCTGACTCACGTAAAGGTCATAACGAGTAAATAAGCGGATCAAAAAGCATCTCTGCTCTGCGGTTACTTCAATATACAAAAATGTCCATTCAGGGGAATCTAGGGTAATAATGATAATGTAAGACTAAGCCAGCCGATCTTCCTTTTCTTAGAATGTTAGACTTATCGCGGATCTTCTCTATTTTGTAGAATATTGAATCGCATGAATGGATGAGGCAAATAAGGATTTCATCGAACACAAACTGACAGCTGCTTGACAAACAAAGGCTAAGAGAAAAGAGGACTGGTATGACAGGCATAACATCGTATATTGGATGGAAAAGGGCATAAGCTTCGGGCAATTTGGCAAAGAACAACTATTCGAAAGAAAGGACAGAATAAAGACAGATATACTGATTCTGCTAAGGATCTCAGCATAACAAACATATACACTGATTCAGCTAAGGATCCTACTTAAGCCAAAGATATCGTTATGTTCTTATTATTTATTATGTCTATTCGTTATGTTCTTATTATTTATTATGTCTATAAGGGGTGATTGACGAATTACTAATTAGAAAAGAGTCTTTAGCCCAAAGAGTCAAAGTGGGGCGTGGCCAAGCGGTAAGGCATCGGGGTCCCATAATGAGGAGGTTCGAATCCTTCCGTCCCAGATCGTTTCCATCATAAACTCAAGATGGGATCACATTGTATCCCACATAAGTGTCCAAATAATCAAGAAAACAACCCTTTCTTTTGTTCTGAATTAGGAGAATGGATTCTTATAATCCTATTGCTTTCTATCTTATATCTTACTTGTCTTATATCTTACTTGTCTAAAATCAATATATTTGGAAATCCATGTAAAGGGGCGGGGGGATATTTGGATATGGGGAAGCTATTGGAACTTGATTGTAAGGTATATATGGCTTGATTGTAAGGTATATATAGAAGAAGAAGAATAGATTGTAAGGTATATATGGAAGAATTGTTGAACCTGTTACAACTATATCCTTAGAATTGAAATTAGGCCCATGTCATCCGCTTGCTATCCCTTATGTGTCTATGCTATCCATGCTTTACCTATATGCTATCCCTATATGTGCTTATGCTAAATAATAAGTTTCTTGTAATTGTTTCAATAGCAATGGCCTTTCACTAAATCATTTTTGGAAGTGGGGGAGATCTCTTCTGCTTAAAATATCCATGATTCCCCCCAGTTAACAATATTATGATTCGTCTACTTAGGGAATGCACTATCCGCTATGAATTTGGAGCAACTCATTGTGTTGTGCGTCGACTTGGTTTATGGAATTCGAGATCAAGTTCTTTGACTAGAAAACATAGTTCCAGTCATAATGCTTCAGTCGGAGATCTTTTCAAACATTCTTTTATGAACTCTTGGTTGGTACTCGAAGAAGTATGAGAAATCAAATCATATAGTATATCAACAATAAAGGCTGTGATTCCAGAGGAATAATTCCTATCGGATCGGTGAAATGAATCTATTCTCCCAGATCTTCTTTGTAGTCCTATAAGTACTGGCAAGGCTAGGGTCTATTTGATTAAGGATAAATGCACTATAGCAGCTTTACGGTGACAACATAGGGAATTTCCTCTCATTTTCATTGAACAGAAGTATTACTTATAGAAATCCATGGTTTACAGCGCTATGGTTGGTTACCCGTTTCTATCTAATGCTAATATAAGTGCTCCAACTGCTTCTTTTACTTACCATTACTTTTCATATAAAGTTAGGGCACCGAACTACATTATTAGAGAATCTTCTAAATACAGCAGACTCAAAACAGCTTACTTTAGTTGCTTGGCCCCGGGCCCGGGCACAACTCAAACATCAAACACTGGACTTCCACTTTACATACTTCATTTATGGACTTCCATCGCCGGCATCCTTTCTCTTTCTTTCTTTTTCTTAATTAATGGGCTTTGGGGTATAGGAGGCTAAAGGGAAGGTTGTTTCAATTCCTAAACTGAGGCAACAGGGATCCTGACGCCGCGTGCTTCTTTATCTTTAAACAGCGATATTGGAGTGGAGGAGTCTTCTTCAATCAAAGAGTAATCAGAAAAGACAGAGACACTCGAAAGCAAAGTTCCCCCCTGGTATTTAAGAATACATGTTAACTTAACAAAGGGCGAAAGAAGAATAATGCTAACACGGAATCGTTCTAATGCTTTTGTGAGACGAGACAGAAAAAAAGGGAGAGATGTTCATACCATTAAGAAGTTTTCACAGAGTTTATACGACCAGAAAGAAGCCTTCTTCAGATCCCCAGATTCAAATCCAATAATTAGTATACTTTCGGTTTAGAGGTGCCTATATAGATGGGGAGCTTCCTTATTTGAAGTATTTGTTGACTTCGGGTTGTTTTTGCTACCCAATGGAATCTAATGCACAACTGATAGAACTTTGTAACCCAACTAAGGACTCCTGACTTAAAGTAAGAATATGGGCATCCTGTCCTGAGAGTTAGCTGTATTGAGTTTAGACCCGAGAGAACTTATTAATTGGTAAGTGTAAGTTCATTCTTTTCCTGCTACATCCTTCATAGTAAGAAACAAGTGTTGTTGCTTGGTTAGGGCTAGAGTATCACTTCTATTTCTCCAAGTAAGCCTTGGATTCTAGTTTCTAGGATCAGACCTACGAGGGAACGTTCTATAGTCTAGGAGCATTTCCATTATGTCTGTGTTCTTTCAATGCCCCTTCAAAAAGCGAAGCGGGAATAAACCTATTAGCATTCTTCTCCTTAAAAAGGGAGATCGCTATTGGAAGCCTTTACGTGCCCCCGGAGATACGACCTGAGACCTCATTTAGAGAGATTGGCTTCGTAGTCTAGAGTTCTGTGATCTATAAATGTATTGCACTTTCATTGAAAGGGGAGTTCATCTTAAAAGAAGGTATCAACTTCGCCTTTCTTTATAGTAAGCTTCGGAACAGAGTCAAGTGTTCACCTTTGGGATCGGAGGCAGGATCAGTAGCAGTCAATTGATTTCTTTCCTTCCCGCGACCCGCACTGGAGTGTTTGCGGGAGCTAAACTAAGTGTATATAGTAGTTGAATAAAGTTCATTGTTGCCAGCTGCAGGGCTTTTTGAAAGAAGTATTTGTTTACCTCCCCGGTTTGATTCTTAGTTTCGGTCGTCTAAGTTTTAGCATCCCTGAACTTATAAGTACTGGTAGTTGCTAGGTTGCATTCTATCCCTTCCAAGCCGAACACTGGACTTGGTTACCAAAACCATCCCTATGACAACGAGCTAGAGCACCAACACCCTAAACTTTCCTTTCTGACCATACCCTTACTAGCTCCACTCTTTAACTCCCACTTTCCTACTTCCTTAACAGCTTCCCTTGCCTATGGCAACTGGCAACTGCAGAGAAGACTCAACAAGGGATTAAACAAGACCTTCTAGTAATTCACTGGCACAACCCCCTCACTTTAAGGCAGGCTATATAGATCCACTAGGTTTATTGCCTGGGGTGCTCACCAAGATGGGAATTGGAGTTTCTCTTTCCACTCTATCATAATGGACAGCGTAGGAATACCTATTTCAGGGGACCGCCCCCAGTACTTATAATTCCAGCCGAATCCATACCATATCGAAAGCCCGAGGAGAAATACATGGAAAAGTGAAGCGCAGATAACCCAAAGAAAGTCTAAGTTATAATTAATAGATAGGAAAGCGATCTAGTTCCATTGGTGAGCAAAGTCTCTTTAGTATATGTTTACTAGTATAGACCCATTGGTGGTGATATGTTTACTAGTAGACCCATTGGTGGTGCTTGCTCTTTTCTTTTCTCTTATCTTTCTGGTTTCTCTTATCCCTCCGCTTGGAGTTCTCTTCTTCTGCCTTCAATCGATAAAGAATGGGCAAAGCCAATTGGAGTATAGTTAACTTAAAGGAGTAGTTTACTTTGGCTAAGGCATTTTGCAGCCCCATACAAATAAGTGAAAGAGTTCCTCCTATCCCTTTAAGACAACCTGTTAGAAAGCTAATTCATCGTAGAAAATCCTATCTCTTCTATCGGTTATGGGACGGAGGTCGAAGTAAGGAAGCGGGGAGCTGCTTTGAGCCAATTGCACATGAAGATCTAGGTAACGAGGAATGAATTATGACATTATCACTCAACCAAGCTGATCTGTACGCCTATGTGATCGATCAAATCATTCTGAGGTAGCGGTGTGCAGCCGGAGCTCAACAATCTCAGCGGATAATTCCCATGCTTTTCCGATATGTAGTGCGGAGATAGACGAAAGAAGTTGTGTAACCAGCAGCCTACTAATGGTATACTTTCACTAATAAGCAAGATTGACCCGCGAATGTTCTATTGTCTGGCCTATGAACTTTCACAATAACAGCCTTAGATACACATGGATCGGCCCCTTTGGACAGTTAGGAGCAGAGAATCTCTTTTCAGAACCAATTTGGCTGAAAAAAGAAGCATTTCATCAAAGGAGACATTGCCTGGGCGGGGGCGAAAAAGCCTTACACCGGTACTTATAAAGCAGTTAACCAGATGTGGGATCTTTCCGAGCCTAGGATAAAGTACATAGGTTCTTTCAGACATCGAGAGCCCTCTTCATTTTCTCATGCCTTTGAATGCGAGAAGCAGCTTCAGGCTCAAGTGGACGGGGCTCCCAGCCAATCCCTCTTGGGAAAGTCGTTTATGATTGAATCTCAAAGGTCGGGGGAATTTGGAAGTCATTAAAGTGAAGCACAATTGCAAAACTAGGTATTCTCACTTCAAACAAAAGAGTGCTTCTCCGGGTGGGACGAAGCTAGCTAGAATTTCATAAGCCCTACTGAAGAAATCAAGAAATCAAGTCTAGTTTTAGTTCACAGAGCCGGAGGAGAGCCCTTATAGTAAGTTGAACCAGAGGCGGAAGAGAAGAATACAGAAACTCAGAATGAGAGGCAGAAGAGAAGAATACAGAAACTCAGAATGAGAGGATTCAGTGCTTGTGTTCAGCAATGAGGAAATAGAGAAGTAGTGGTTTTAGGAGAAGTAGTGGTTTTAGGAGAAGTAGTAGCTTGTTTAGTACTCTGTCTCTCTAGTAAGAAAGTAATAATGGCTAAACCAGGACTTGCAACTTACTATTACTATATAGTCAACTTACTATTACTATATAGTTAATGGCGCTCCCGTTAGAACTCCCTGACGCGCGAAACACGAAGACCAAAATTAGGAACTGTCTGTTTTCATTCAAATAGATGAAACAAGAACTCCACGTATATAGTAGCTATGGGTCGGGTCGGCAAGGGGCCAAGCTTAGTATAATGTAGCGCAAGACTTAAGTAATTGCAAGTCACTACTAATGACCAAATCAGGGGTATTAATGGGTTTGCTGTGGATCAACCTCCAAATGGATTCACAGTACTCTATAGGTTTGCATCGCAATGATCCTGACATAAAAGAAAAGCTCAATCTATCGGCTTGGCTCACGTTAGCACAAGGGAATAAGCCGAACTCAACAAGCGCAACGTTAAGTCACTCGCGTAAGCACAAGCAAACTCAGTTCAAGGACTTTCGAGCAAGCAAGTTCAGAGCAAGACTGAATCTTAGTAGCTGATGTCAACCGTCTTCTAATCGGCCAGAGAAAAGATGATCCATTTGATTTCAATGTGATTTTCATGTTCAGTTCCATTGTTGTGGACACTCGAAAGTGACATCATTAGAGAAGAGAGTCCGAGAGGAAGCGGTTAAGTGGAAAGGAACTGTGAAAGCTTATTAATATATTATGCAACTCGATTCAATCGATCAAGGGAAAGAAAAAAAGGCACTCAATCAAAGCTTAAGTCAGAAATAACCTCTCTGGAATCTGTCTCTGTTTAGCTCATCGATCGCTTTAATCGGTCGAGCCGAGCTCCTCATCCAGAATATGTCCACACTTATGAGTCTAGGTAAAAAAGAAAAGAAAAAAGCAACGAAAGCCTTACTCTGGGCTGGCCCCAACCCTATGATCGAATACCGGACGGTACATAGACCTTCAGTGCCTTTACACGGAATTCCTGTGTGGAGTTAAACTAATCAAAAAGAATGGAATGCTACTTACTTCGTTCTAACTCTAAAACTCCTTAAGCGCAACCAATTAATTAAGTGCAAGTGCTTGCTTGCCAGAATGCTACGACTACAAATATAAGCGCTGAACCTGACTCCTTACTCCTTAGAAACTCTGCTAGGCACAAAACTAGTTGAACTCAGCTATGCACCGCTATCTATAGGCAAGAGTCAAGAATTATTGCCTTTCGTACCACTCACTACAGCTTCAAGAACTCCGTTAGCGCCGTTGCTTCTTCCGTTGCTTGTTTCATTGCTCTATATAAGCAGAATGAAGATAGCACAGAATAATGAAGATAGTCGAATAATTAAGATAGTCGAATAATTAAGATAGCGTGTATTGTATAGAAGATATTCACTGGACGGAGCATTGTTTCAAAACTCACTGTTGACTTGGAAAGCCTAAGTACTACCATGTGTGTTAGCGAGTTCTGCGCGCTAAGTGCTTAATCCTAATATCTTCAATTGCTGGCTGCTCATTTACTTGTTCACTTGTTTGTCTTGGCCAACACACAGAGGTCCTCTTTGGTGGGGGCTCTTAGTCAAGCATCCTCACGTGAGGATAGGGCGGAGCAGTTTCTCTTTGAAGCTGTAGTTTGCTTTTCTGCTTACGTTTACTAGCAGTGCGTTAGTCGAGTTTGTTTAGACAGTTTTCGGCTACCCAATTTCTCATCTATCGAGCGCCGAGTGTGAAGTAAAAGAGGACTTTGTTTCATTTCAATTGTAAACTCTCCACTCTGTAAGCGCTTCAACACCTTTACTAGATTCTTAGCTTTTGCCTCAGATCCCCCAAACAGGACTCGTAATAACTTATTAGAACGTATTGTCAGAACTTTGACTGTAGTGTTGATCATGAAATTCTCTTCTGATACTGTAGTTGATCATTCCATTCTCCATTCTTTACCATTTCTATAAAGAGCATTAGGTTAGCGAGAAAGAGCACATGGTTAGTTATCTTCATTCATCTATAATATATGATGGGTGTAACAAGACTTATTCCGTTTCTTCTGATCCTTTACTTCCGCCCTTAACCCAGCTTTCTCGCCTCTTGCTCCCGTTAGCGCACTTCGTCTAGTTGGGCCTGGGAATACTTAGGATTTGACAGTGAAAAAATGGGATGGATTCTAACTTTCTTGCACTCTGCCTATAAACCACAAGTCAAGATACTGAACAAGTGCTTTCTTCCAACACCTAGATACCGAACAGCTGAAGATCTAAAACCTTATCCCTATTCGGCATATGATCTGGTTCCTACTCCATATTCTTATCCAACAGAAGATACACAGCTCTTGCATCTGGATCTCCTACTCCGTACATATATGACTGTTGCTTAAACGGAAACTCAATATTCTGTAGTTCCATATCCTTCTACTTCTATTGATACTTCTCCTACTCCGGATATAGCTTCTGCTTTAGCGGATACGAAAACGGATCTTGTTTCTTCTCTCGTTGCCAACACAAGCCCTACTGAGCTCCCATACTATATTGATTGCAAAGTAAAGTATCAACCGGAACTTAAGTACTGGACTTAGAATTTCGGCACCGACAAAAGCAGACAAAGAAACCATCCTTTAAGAATCGACAACGAATGAAACTTTAACAACTATACCCCCTAAGGCTAGGCGAGGGACCCATACAATAGTTATTACTAGTCTCAAGCCGACTCTTTCTTATCCGTATATAGGATAGGACTTACTCGCTCACAAGGAACCTATACTTTACAAGCAAAAGAAAGAATAATACTATCAAGGCGCAGGGAGCAAGCTTTATATTACTTTATGTTGCTTCTGTTTCAACTTGCAACTCCCCTTCCGCATTCTTGACTTCCAGCTTCTAAGCCAACAAAGGCATATGCAACTGGCAACTGACAACTATTCTCAATTTCCACTCCTTACCTTCCCTTGCGGTCTTCTACACTTGGCTTTCGAACAGCTGATTCTTGACGACTAGAGGAGTTTCTCATTCACTTATTGCTCCAGAAGGAATATATATGGCCTCTTCACTTGACTTTATAGGTCTAGGTTCGGTTATTACCTTGCTTGGTAGTGAGTCAGTTAGCTGTGTGGGTTGGTAACTAAACGGATTGTTCCGCTGTAGCTGCTATAGGGTAAGCCGGGCTCATTCTTCTACTTACCAGTCTAATTCTTAGCTCATTCTTCTACTTACTAGTCTCATTCTTAGTCGATATAAGCAAGGTAGATGATAAAGCAGCTTGTTGAATAGGGATAGGGATCTTTCCTTGTTGAATAGGGAGCCTTCTTATAAGAATTACACTCAAACGGAGGGCCAAGCAACAACTCGCGCGGAGGAGCTCTCACCAGGCCCTGTATAAAGCAAGATCGTAGTGTTGCGGTAACTACCCTACCCTAGTAACTGAATGAACCTAGTTGTCGACTTGGGTGCTAGGAAAGTAAACTAACTATACTCTACTCGGAGAATAAGGATTTGGCGAAGAAAGTGTACTTCAACTCGTATGTATTGGAACTTCCCGCTTCGTAGCCAAGACCTACAGATGAAACTAAGAAACTTGCCAACGAATGCATTTTCCCCTAGAAAACGACCCTTTTCTCTAGATAGGATGAAACAAGAACTGAAAGAGAAACACACTCAAGCTAACTCAACTCCCCGGACTTCCAATTATTATCTTATTAGTAATATCCTGGCATGGGAAAGCCAGATGTCGTATAACCCACCGAGCCGACAAGCATACAATAAGAAAGTAGCGGATATATAAGTGGCACAGCACAGGACTCAGAGTTGACCTCCCTCTTTGCCCACTCACCGGCGCATTCCTTCCTTTAATAATCTAGTTTCGGGCCAATACACTACTAAATTCACTCCATTCATTCTTTCTCTTTCTTAAAGGGCCAAGCATATACTAGCGAGGGTTGTTGCTCTAGCTCTAAGAATTGTCGGAGTTAGTAGCGAGTCCTGGCTGCTGTCTCCTTTCCAGATGGATCAAGCTTCTCATTTTTCCTCTTCTTCTTAGTACGATTAAACTCATTCACATAGTTACCGCTGAAGAACCGACACAATTACCTCTTTCGTTGCCAACTCACTCCCTAAACTGACAGAGATGCTTGGCTATTACTAGAAGGTCCTATACTTGAAGTTTAGAACCAACAACACCCGAAACTCTTTTAGGCCAGTACTTAATAATTTCCGCTGAAGATACTGATGTTTCAACTCGAACAGAACTACTTGTTGCTGACTCACGCACTGCAGATTCTATCTCTCATCGGGAAACGGATTCCACAAGCCAAGTAACTACAAGACAAGCAACATCTACTAACACCTTGGCCGTACAGGACCGGACAGGTTCTCTATTGACTACCTACCTAGTAGCTTGGCCCCTGATTTCTTTCCCGCTGAATGAAAAGACACTTTGAACCTTGAAATGGAAATAGCTCTTACGCTTCCATCGGAGTAATGTACGTCAGCCTTATTGCCTTGACTTGGATTATTGCTTTCTTTTAAGCGATTAGTACTTTCTTTTGACATAAGATGAGTTGAACAGAAAGAGGTCTGGAGACGCATAAAGGGGAGAAAGCCTTGCCTTAAATGAGAAATCCGTTGTGGAAGCCTAAACCTAGTTGCTGAGATAAGAAGCCAGTGGTTTTGAAAGTGGCTCTAAGTATCAAATTGATAGGATGCAGGCCAAAGCCCTTGTGCTTCTTGTTTAGTGGGTTCTTGATGTTGAGTTTGGGTGAATGTTGCTTTCTTTTTCTCCCGTAACAAACAAGCTTAGTATAATTAAGCGCTAACTTAGTCTGTTGTTACTCGATCCATTGCTTGTTCAGTTAAGTTTTGTATCCGAGATCAGCAGTAGATTCCAAGTAATGAGCAAGTTTCGTTTTCAACCGGTGGCAAGAGAAGTGGAAGTTGGAGAAGCCGTATCTAAGTAAGGAAGCAAGAGAATCAGCTGTTGGGAGCAAAGATGTCTTTTCTTTCTTATTGAAAAAGTATTGGCGAAAGAACAAGCTAGGGAACAAACAAGGCAAGGTCCCTTCGAAAAGAAAGGTTCACAGTTGACGACAGTTCAATTGATCTGCGCGTAAAGGAAGAAATGGATGTTGAACTTCGAGATGGAGAGACTAAGTAATCTGATAGACTAACTGTTTGACTCGGCACTAACGGAGTGAACCCTTTGTCAGCAACTGAATGACCAGTTCCTGTGAAAGTTCTTGTTTAATACCTTTAGTACTGGGGAAACTCACACCATTAACTTAAGGCAAAGGAAGGACTTGTTTATAACTTGTTTATAATTATGGGAACACTAGCGGCCCTGCCGCGCCACATTAGTAGTGGCTTGGCGGCTGCCGCTGAGCACAGGACTTGGTCATAACTCGCTATCACTCGTTATTCCTACTGCCGCGTCACATTAGCAGTGACTTGGCCCTTTCTAAGTTGCTTGGCCGCTACCGCGCAACATTAGTAGTTGCTTGGTGACTTATAGTAATTTGCTCTTTACCCTTCAACCTAACTCTGGCTTCTTTGAACAAAAACTCCCCTTTCTATGGCTGATGATCCTAGAAATGTCACTGAACGCCTTGTTTCATTGAAATTGGACTCTCCTTCTAGCACTACTGATTCTCTGGTTACTGCTGGCTTCTGACTTGACTCTATCTCCCAGCTACAGCTTCTAGTGCTTTACTTACAGGCATACCCTCCCAAGTAACAGACCCCAAACACAGGACTCGTTCACCCGGCAAGTCACGACTACAAAGACATAGCAAGTAGGCAAGCAACGTAGACAAAAACAGCCCGGCTAGCAGACAATCCAGATTCCATTCATTTAACCCTGCTGGCAAGAATACCCCTGGCTCTTTGAACTCTTTCTCATCTAACTCGGGCAACTAATACTTACCAATAACTCTTCCCGCGCGCAACTAGAAATCAGTTGTTTTGGTTCAGAGCCTATGGTTGGGTAGTTACTCAACTCGGTATTCCACTCGAGCAGGAGCAGTACTCTAATCTAACCCTGAAACTTAATGCTCTTTGAACTCTTGCCCCATTTCATCTTTTATAACAAACAATTGAAGGCTTGTCTTGGCTGCTTGGTAAGTTTCAAACATTCCCCGAGTAGGCTCCGCTTGTCCTGTCCGATTCCTGCCTTTGTAGTAGTAGCCCAGTCTCCGGTTTCTCTTTTGACTATCTCTGGCACCTAGGAAAACAGGAAAAGATCGACCAGTCACATATTTGAGCCTAGAAGCAGTCTATTCTATTATAAGAGAGATTTCTATTCTATTATAAGAGAGATTAAGAAACCCTAGAAGCAGTCTATTCTATTATAATATATATAGATTAAGAAACCCTAGAAATTAGAATATATATAGATTAAGAAACCCTAGAAAAGCAGTCTATTCTATTATAAGAGAGATTAATAAACATTATAAGAGAGATTAAGAAAAACAGCACTTAGAGCCCGGGCCAAGTCACTACTAGACAAGTAAAGGAACAGGGCCAAGCATCTACTAAAGTCATGAACTACCCTATTTAAATATACTCCGGATGTAGTGAATTAAGATAGGAGCCAGAGCCAGAGCCCCTTATTCGTTGTTCCCTTCTTGTAAGTTGGGGAAGCAGTTATATCAGTGGAGCAATAGGCAAGAGATTCGGCAGTAATCGAACTGACCTACAGTAGTTACAGAATGAAACACATGTCTCCCAAGAAATTATAAGTTCTGGCTATCTTGTGTAGTAGATCTGTCCGTAGTGCTCATTTATTAAGTCTCCTTGCCTTTGATTCTTCAACTCATGTCTCCAAACCCAAACCTGCCTCTCTTTACTCCGAGTTTGCTTCTTCCCTTGTTTTATCAGTTGGGTAGGGTGGTTTCACGAAGTGACTCGGGCCCTTATTGTTAGTTTCGGTTTACTGACTTTCTTGTTTGTTGCAGGTTTACTGACTTGCTTGTTTGTTATAGTAGTGACCACTGGATGATTGGAATTACTATAAGGTCCAGGTCGAGGTAAAGAGAAGATCAGAATGAAACTGCCTAGACAAAGACTGAAACAGGGTAGTTAAAGACTGAACAGGTGGAAGAAGGAGTAAGAATGTCCCTAAGCAGTATCAGGACGAAACCTGTACTATAGATCTACTAAATCAGAATCAAAACTAGTAAGTAGAAGGCGAGGAAGCTGGAAAGGGAGTCGACTGACTCAGAATGAAAGTAGTTAGTAAAAGCCTTCAAGCTAGTAGGGGGCAGCTAGTAGACTTAAGTCAAGAATTGAACTGAACTCATAAGTATCAGAATCAAAACACTCTGCTAGCGAGAATGAAAGTAGTGCTTCCAAGACTTAACCCAGTGAATCAAAGAACCAAACCGGTGCCACTTAGACTACAAGCTAGTGGGGCAAAGACTGCAATTGGATAGGCTCGGAATTGACCTAAAGAGGGATAGAATCGAACCAATGAATCCAAGCCTTAATAAGTGCACAAACAGACTGAAACCAAAGGTAGCTGATATGGAACTGATGCCATGTGTAGATGGTCTAGTATGGAAGGGTAGCTCCTCAGACGGAAACTGGGGCTACTGAGACTAAAAGTAGTGCCAGTAAGACCTAACCCAGTGCTAACAGGACTTAAAGCCAGGGCAGAGAGAGCCAAGCAACGACTAGTGGAATTACAGAGTGCAACCAGGTAGCTAAGTAGAAAGAAGGCTAAGAGTGAAACCAGAAAAGAAAGCATGAGACTAAAGACATCCCCTACTAGTAAGTAAAGGAATGGAACTAAGAATCTAACCAGTGAGTATAGGTTAGTTACCGCTGATACTAATACCTATTCTTAATCCCTAGCCCTTATTAGAATCCTCAGAATGGAAGCTCTATTCACTGTCTAAGAATGAAAGTAGTCAATATCAGAATGAACCCGGGTAGCTAAAGTCTCTAACCACTGATTCCCTTCCTAACTAAACTCAGACTTCAACAAGTGGTACTAAGCCTGATACTGGTGCTGGGTAGTATGGGACATGCTTTGGGGAGTCAAAGGCTTCAACTCGGTAGATACAGGCTATAGCTACTAAAGACAAGACTCAAACAAATGCTTTCGGGAACTGCTAAGGGATAGAATAGAGCTAGTAACAATTAGACTCCAACCGCTGCTCCTAAGCCTGATGGTAGTACTACTCGGAATGGAGCTATTAAATCTTAGCCTTAACCCAGTGCTTCCAGGCCTGATGATGCAGGGGTGTCAAATCAGTATGGTTTGGTAGCTGGGCAGACTGATCTATGTGGTTACTTTATGGGACTGTTGCTAGGTATGTAACTAAAGTCTAGGTATGTCACTAAAGTATCTAACCACTAACTACCAGAATTGAACCACTGCTACTCGGGCCAAGCTTAGGCGTAAGACTAAGTGCGGTAGCCAGTAAAGAGTTCTTACCTGTTATAAACAAGTCCTGTTTTTGGGAGCTTAAACTGTGTTCGGGAACTGGTAGGTAAGGGAATGGAATTAAGTAGTAATAGTATCGGTAGGCAAGTAGGCAAGCTATCGGATTAAGGGGATTTTGATAAGTACTGGTAAGTAATAGTAGTGGAGTGGTCCAGAGTCCAGAGCCATAAAAGTGTAGCCTTGGAGCCCTAACTGTATTAGTAGCCTGAGTTAGCTTCGAGGTACCTGTTCTTGTAGAATCCCTAGTTTAGTTGAGTGGTATACCCCATGTGTGAAGTCGGAAACCTGAAGTTCCAGAGTCCGGAGTGCCCTATATTAAGTAGCAATAGGCTCGATCTTATAGGTGTCAATTCATTTCTACAGCCGAGAAGTCTATTTCATAGGTAATTTGCCATAAAACGGGGCACAGATGAGCGGCCCTGCCGCGACACATTAGTAGTGTCTTGGCTGATGTTCTAGTGTATTTGAGACCCATATATGAGACTAGTACTCCTTTCCTTCTTAAGTAGTAGCTTGGCTGTAGCAATCGGATCGGGGCTCCTAGTAGTATAGTTGAGGTCAAGTGGAAAGTCTAGTTTCATCCCCTTTAGGTAGTAGTCCCAGCATTAAGGTTAAGGTAAGGCTTAAGAGGAGAGGTGAGCTAGTGCTAGTTTTAAGTCAGAATGAAGTGTTAGTTTACAGAGATAGGTATGGTTGCCGGAGCTACTCATAAAGTCAAGAACGAAACACAGCAGTGATAGAATGAACCAAAGCAGTTCAAGAACAAAACAAGTGATGTCAAGGAATGAACCTAAGAAGTAGGGAAGTGAGAATGAGAGGAGGGAGTATCGGAATGAAACTCGTTGGTGAGCTAGTAGGAGCTTAGGAAGGAATGACACTCAAACAGAGCCTTACTTAATAATGGAGGCAGTAGAAAGTACGGAAGCGGACCTAGCGCCTGTTCCGAGAGACTTTCCTGCTCCGGAAAGCAAGTAGTTCAGGTTTGATTCTTTTGTTGGATACCAGAATGAGGCTTCTCTAGAGTTAATAAGAGGTGAAGATATTCTAGTTTAGGCCTGAAAGATGTTAGTATCATTTGAATTGGATTTCCCATAATGGGTGTGTAACAGACCAAGACACTGCTACAAAAGGCCAAGCAACTACATAAGTTGCGCGGCAGGGAGCCCTTGAAGTAAGAAATACATTAGAAACCGGTTTTATTCCGGAGTCTGGTATTCAGGGCGGTAGGGAGCTAAAACTAGTTTATTGACGCCTAAGAACGTGGGCATACCCAGCTCTGGTTTCAAATCAGTGGAATACCCATCCGGTTCTTGTTCTAGCTCAATTACATCGACCCTTATTTCAAATCCTTTGTTTGATCCTGTTCCTGTTATGGTTCTTGTTCTAGTTGTTGGCTTTCACACCAGCTTTCCAGTCGCAGTGACTTATAGTTATTGTTCTATGGTTTACAGCCCCAAGAGGATAGGTAGGCCCAGTAGTGTAGTTGAACTTATTATTTAGGGGTTTGTTTACAGCCGACTAGCCAGATTAATAATCTGCCCTTATTGTAAGTTCTCTTATAGTAAGCTAAGTTGAGTTCTTGTGCCAACTAGTTGTAAAGTAGTTTCATAAGTAGTAGAGCAGTTGACAGAAGAATCAAGGGAAGCTACGTTACTTGGCTCTGATTGTAGTTGTATTTGAGTGTCTTGGCCTGGTTATAAACAAGTCCTGATTCCGCAAGTCCTTAGTTTGGCCATGAAATAGTATAACTAGGTATAACTAAATCCTGTGTTCGGGAGCTGCCAACTAGAAGAATCAAATCAGTGCTGGAAGGAATGAACCCCAACATGAGAATAATGGAAATAGAAACAAGGAATTGTGAGCTCATTACTATAGGAACTGACACTGGATCAAGGAAACCAGCTACTACTCGCTCCGCCTAACTACTATTCTGACTTACCCGGTTTCAGTCTGTCTCTCCTTTAGACTATTCGCCAACCAATGCTTTAAGCCTATAACTGCTGCATCGGACCCTTGACTCTACTAACTTAATAACTGACTTACTCGTGTTAGTTCGAGTCTGGCGCACTGAGGCACCTAATCTTACTTCACCGTCTCTTGGCCTGCCACTACTGACTTTCTGATGTTCCTCTCTCGTTCTCCAACTAATTAACCTAAACCTAACCTTATAGCCTATGATCCTGACCTTTCACCCTAGCCTCTGAGTTAGAGCCTGCCTTTACCTTCTATCAAACTGTAACAAGTGCTTACAATACTGTTCCCCTATAATAAAGAGTAGAATTAGGGCATATGAGCTTGGCACTATGGCTTTTAGGCTATAACTGTGGATCCGGATCTTTACTTCAAATCTAATATCGCTGGACCTAAAGCGGACTTTCCTGCCTCCAAGGCGACCCTATAGTTAAATCTTATTTCTATACAGATAAGGACCGAACTGATGTAAACAAGACTTGCGCTACTGCACTTAAAGCTGTCCTGCCAGGAACCAACTCTTGCTTGACTGATTATGGGCCTGCCCCTATGGTCTCTGATTCCTACTATCCTAGCGCTACCTTCTATTCTTTAGCCGGTGCTCTTAAGCCTAAGTTCCTTTACCTCTTTATTCTATAACCACTGCATCGTATCGCTTTGCTTCAAAACGAAAACAACCGTTTCTCATTCTCATCACTGCTACTATGAAGAACGGAGCTGACTTCCATACTTTTGCTTATTAGAATGAGGAGTGAAACCAATACTCACTGGAATTGAACATCAAACTAGGAAATCCACTAAGAAGTCGTGGTACCCAACTCGAACAGAAGAAGTCATCCAGAAAGTAAGAACCGAGCTAGTAAGCCACAGAATGCAAATAACAAGGACCAAGCCGAATTATGCGCATACATGACAAAGCACTACCCAGGAGCTCCATGCACCATGTACTCAATACTGACTTACTTGAACCAGGAACCAAGCCTGCCACTACAGGAATCAATACTTTCTCCTATAATGGGGAATCATACCACTGCCAGCAAGAAGAGAGCTACTCTGGAAAGAAGAAAAAAGGAAGTAAGAACTTATGTACTAATAAAGAGAAATGCACTCGGGAATCGGCCTACCAAGGAGAAGAACCTAGCTAGGAACTCCGCCTTTGTTTACTATACCTAAACCTACATACCCCTTAGTACTCTCCTTATTTGAAACTTCACACCCCTAACTTGCTTTCTTGCACTGTTGACCTCTAATCTTACTTGTTGGGTAGTCAATCTTACTCCCCGGTAGCGAAAAGCCTTACTTGCTCCACTCCCTTATAGTAGCGAAAAGCCTTACTTGCTCCACTCCCTTATAGTTATATTAGAATCAGCTACGAAAACTGTAAGTCCACACATCCTGTCTTTTTTTCTTATACAACTAACAATGGGCCTGTTTCCTTTGACTTTCCACTCGGAAAATACTCACTATCAGAAGAAAAACACGACCTGATAGATGAAAAAAAACAACTAAGACTTATATTGTATTCACTCATATTCCCTAGGCACCTAACCAGCCTGCCATACTTTGGACTAACTATTACTTAACTTCCTTTGAGCCTACCGGGGCTGACTTTCTTTCTTGAGCTACTGAGCAAGGCTGCCCTCACCTTGAGTTCTTGTCTAGTAGTGTCTTGGTGATTTGAAGCTAGTAAAGGCAGATCCATTCTGAGAAGTAGTAGCTCTAGTCTGTTTGTCCACAGTCATATTCCTTTATTTGTAGTAAAGGGTCTGATAAGTACTATTTCGATTCTTTTTATTGGTCGCTCAATTCCCTTGTTTTGAGTCGGGTTCTTGTTAATAGTGAAATAAGCCCGATGAAAGCAATACGGAATTGGGAGAAGTAGTTCCTGTTTGATAGCTGGGAGTTTGAGTTTGGATCCAGAGATAGGGCATGCGAGGAAGCAATGTAAGGCTAAGAGACAGGAATGATAGATTTGAAGCGAGTAGAGCAAGCCTTGAGTTTTGAGTCTGCAAGGTTCCATATCGAGGTTGTAAGGATGCCCTACATTAGTCAAAGCATAAAAGTAAGGAAAGGCATCCTTATCAGCATAGTCTCATATCAATTATTTGAAGTAGTAATTCAATGTGGGATATCCGTTTTGTTGTCAGTAGCTTGGTTATATTACTGTATGCACTGGATCGATCATAACCATACCCTATACTCTATTGACTCGTATTCTATTGACTCGAACTTGGATTCTGATTTGTCATATAAAAGCTATCTATTTCCTCTACATTTATCGGTATAACACATAGGATTCACTGCCACACTCTTTTATTATTATCTCTCATAATCTCTTATACAAAACCTCTCTCTATCTTTCATTGCGTAACACATGCTATTCCCTGACTTATACTTAAAGAAAAGAAGTCAACCAATACACGAAGAAAAGCTGTAAACCAAGAAAAGCTGTAAACCAATGCACCAAGAAAAGCTGTAAACCAATGCACGAAGAAAAGCTGTCGTCGACCAATATACACCAATGAACAACCAATACATCGGAACAAACACACCTACCGACGGGAGAAACGAACATACCTAACCTAAACGAACATACCCAACATAGAGCGACCACGCACACACTCATTCGTAGAGCGACCATGTGCCCAATCAGTCATCGGGTACGCGAGCAACAACTGGGGTATGGAAGAACTCATTCAGAAAGTGACATAGCTCATTCTAGAAGTCACATAACTTAGCCCCAGAGTCACATAGCTCGGTCTGAGAGAGATGTAAATGAGTCTTCTGGCAACATAGTATAGCTCGGCAAGGTCAGTTGGTAGTAGAGTTCGCTAAGGTAAGTTTAGAGATATAACCATGTGTTACGCGCCAAGTAACGGCCAAGCAGACAAGACACTAAGCTTATAGTAAGTGGCAACGGGCCAAACAACAACTATAGTAGCCTGTGTCTAGTACTAATAGGTCTAACCGAGCTAAGGGTTTCAATTTCTGATATTAGTTCTCGCAGTAGTCAAAGCAAGAATTCCCCATAACTTTCAAAGAGATTCAAATCTTAGCATGATGAGCATCCCTTCATTCTTCCCAGCGTTCCAGTATATAGTAAGGGTCACTGCATCTTTTATTAAAGGGTAGAGCAATCCGAATCCCTCCCGCTATTTTCAAGCTTACATCTCTTGGTGATTGTGCTCCTTTCATTAGATTGCTTATAATAACTCGATCGTAGTGGTACTGATTCAATAACCCCTCTAACCAATTACTTGGTTCCCAATTCTCATCCCTAGTAGTGTAGGTGATTTTGATTCCCAAGGAATACACCCTATTCTAAAGGCTTGGATAGGCCAGGCAGCATATATGGTTTGCAGGTTTCCTTTCTGCAACTCTTCTCCCGGTCTGCTTCAGGTTCCACCAATCCACATTCTTTTTATGGTGTTCATTCGAAATAATACCTAAAGATATCTCGCCAAAGATTCTTGAGGAACATCATTTGTTTCCACTTCATTTGTGTTTTTTCCAGTGGTATTAGTTCTTTCTTCATCTCAAGGGGTATGTTTGCAAACTCGGGGTATGTTTGCAAACTCGAGTGTAGACAATATTCCTTTAACCAGCTCCCCTAAGCTTAATTGCTCGGCGTGCATGTGTGCTGTTTGTTAACAGTAACCACTCCTCTCCTCGCCCCTGTTTCCTCATATTTTTAGCAACATATATTTGGGCAATTGGATTTTGACTAACCGATCCTGAAAGGACTCATCACTCTGGAGACTATAAGGGAGTTTATTGGTAATGGCGCGACCACTGGAACATTGATTTTCTTGGTAAATTGACTTCCATTGGGTCCATCCAATCTGTACTCTTGTCTCCATCCAGAATTCTTAGTAAGGTTTTGGTTGAAGCAACTAGTTCTTCCCATGGAAGCGATATATCATCCATTGGAAAAGAAAATGGATCCAGAACCCATAAATCGTAAGAGTCGTGGACACCTGCGAAACCCTCATTTTGGACATCAGCAAAATAGATATGAAAGACTCTCTTCAACATTTCAAACATGAGGCTTTTCCGCGTACTAGGGGCTACATATAGCAACAGGTGCTTTGTTTTTAGGGGCCTTTCAAAGATAAGGTTCCAGAATTATAAGTCCAGGTACTTAAGTTCCGGCCAGCAAGAGGTATTTCTACTCTAAATCATCGAGAGTATATTCCTGGGGCCAACCCTTTTCCTTTAAATAAGTCTCCATTCTGCTCCTCCGTAAGTCGATCTCTCCAGACTTGACCACTTGAAGATCCTCGCTCTGATGAGCTAGCTTTAAGATCCTAGAAAATAGCTTTTGGAGCCTTAGAGTTGGTCTCAGGGAATAAGATAGTACTGGGTTAGCTGTGTTGGTCCGGGAATAATCCATTACTGGTGTAGCTGTGTTGCTAAGGGAATAACTATGTAAGTTAGGAGACTCGGCCAAGCAACTACTAGATGCGGGTTTCTTTTAATAGGTCTCATTCTGACTTGCTTCATTCGGCTCCGCGTCCTGTCTTCATGGTGGTAGGGCTGCTCTTCAACTACTCCAATGGTCAATCTGTTTCTGGGGGGTTGAAACTTGTGATTCTATTTATTCGGTTCGACAGTAGCTTGGCTCTATGCTTTTGTCACTACTACGTTGCTAAGTTAACTTGGCGAGTTTCCTCTTCGCAACAGTACTCTTCTATCTTCTAGGCGCAACAGGACTATTTTGTTGTTCCTGGTTCTTATATGTTTGTTTTCAATTCCATATGTTCTGTTTTCTTTCTTTCTTTCGTAAACAGGGGTTCATATATGGTATCTTCTCCTATTCTTTCTCCCGTATACAGTATCTTATCTTGTTCCTACTCCTGATCGAGCATTTTATCGAGTAGCAAAGACAGATACAGATAGAAAACGAGGAAGAGAAAATGTAATAATAATACAAAGATGAACAATACAATAGTAAGCTACCTATCCCTTGGGTTACAACCATTCATTCTATAACAGGTGGTACCCACCATTCAACAAGGAAAGGTTTCGGCTACCCTCACAATCTTTCGAGAAAGAGCTATCATAGCATCTAAGTTATTCTTATTACCGATTTCTATATATTCAACTTACATGTTCGAAAGCCCTTGTTTGTTTACTTGTTCCAAAGCTACTTCAGTGACTCTGCAACTTCCTGCCCTAGGCTTTCTAGCTTGTTAGCTTCTGGATTCCCAGCATGAAGATTGGAACATCGGCACGGCACTCTTTACTAACGCGCAAGAGTATGAGCTTACTCCACGGAACTCTACTCGTGACACTCTGCACTGCTTCCCATTTGCTTCTCAACTCACAGCACAGTTTATACTTGCCCTGTTCCGCTGCTTGGTGAAGAGAGTGCACAACTGATAGAATAGAAAGTCCATAATTACTAGAATGGAATAAGTAGTTAACGTATAATATGGGAGAATAACATTGAAAAGAGAAAAAGACTCTAAACACTCCGAGTCTAGCTAAGGAGCAAAACGGCGAATGTAAGTGTGCAAACCTGCTCCATAAGTCAAGTAAGTAGCGAAACACCCTTATGAAGCGTAATAAACTGCTGATTGGAATGTTTTACTTGTCCTAACTGAGTTCTCCTCTTTTGAATGTTTTCCTCGCCACTCGAAAGAAGGTATGATGAATACAGGCCAGGTCCAGCGCTAAGTACTGCCAGTTTAGGCAATAACAAGTTCATAAGCAAAGAAAGGGTGTTTGTTGCGGTGTTGCACGGGTTTTGGTGAGCCAAGTAACTCACCAAGGCACGTATAATGTGACGCGGTAGTTGTTGTACTACAGTAATAAACAACATTAAGTAGATTATTGTTGTTCTTTGCCTTTCTATGTTTTCGTGTTACGCGGCAGGAGCCCCCAAGACTCTTCAATTTACTAGAAGGACCCTAACTCACTCTATCCTCCTTGCCGACCAAAACTCTACTTTCATAATCTGAGCCGACACTGTAAACTCTCTATGACGCACTCTCGCTGTTAAAGGCCTTCCTTCTTCCCTGCCGCTTCAGACAGAAACCCACAAGGCGCGCACAACTCATGAATTTCAATTAACTTAGTAGAATAAGGGCACGAGAAGCTACCTATATCTTTTGTTACCGTAACAACAGGTGTAGTTGACAAGCGCACTGTTTCTTTTACAGCTGAGGATCCCCAAGTACTAATTGTGCCGCTTTAGCAAATAGGTTTTCTTCATGTGTGTGTTGGCGCTCTAGCTCTAACTCTAAGTCGGGCCAGCTCTTGCTTGTATCAATAGAAGAACGACTCTATACTCTATTTGGACAGTACCGATGCTATTACTGAGCTGCTTTGAAACCAATTATGAAATTCGAATATTAGAATACAGTATCCCGGGCATAACTCTAACACATTGATAAGGCGAGAAAGACTTGATAAGACTGTAGCGGCAGTGTCCCCATCGTCAAGAAATCCCTGCTCGTTGTTGCCTTAACTTATAAGTACTGGATTGATAAGGGCCGCCAAGACGACAAGTAAGTACTACCGGTTATTATAAGTTCTGGCGCCAAGCAACTACTCAAAATAAGGCAAGCAAAGAAGGACAGGTTACAGACTCTTGTAGCTAGTGCTCCTAGACCTTCTTTCTATTAGTGGATGATCGTACCTGGAGTAACAGAACTCTAACCTATGAATTCCGCTCATCAGTAGCGGGGGACTAAGTAGGAATTGCAGAAAGGAAACCGAGCCTAGTAGACCAGAGTGCTTGTTTTAAAGCAATAGGGCAAGGTTCCATTCCAGTATTTCATTAAATCCAAAAAGTAAGCTAGGTTAGAACAATAAGCAAAAGTAGCAGTCTCATCAGCAATAGTTGGTTTCCCAGTTGACGAGGTAAGTCTATAAGGCATAGTTTTTCATTACTGGTTTCTCGTTTCAGTATTATCTGGCAGTTTGGCAGCCTTGGCTACAGTAGGGTGAGTTTTCAAATGAGCAAGTAAGCTTTGAGGTCAGCAGTTAAGGTCTGATTCCCCCGCTAATAAGGATTGAAATAATAAATAAGAGATCAGCTAGAAAAGGATTGAAATAATAAATAAGAGATCAGCTAGAAACTAGGGCTTCTCGGACTTGTTTGTACTATAATAAGGAATAAGTGGATAGGATATTAAGACCCGTAAGAGAAATAAAGTAAGCCACCAATAGAGAGGATCTCACTACTACTGATGAGAGATTGCTACCACTATATCTTTGCTTACCCTTCCTAACTAAGGGTCTGCTGCTACTTGCATAAAGTCTGTCTTCCGCGACGCTGGTACTGACTACCTTCCCAGGACAGCATTTCTAACCCCTTACCCACCTTTAGTCTTATAATTACCTCTATCATTCCATATTTAACCTATGATTCTTCTACAGCTAACAAAACCCTAGCTAGGAACTAAAACGAAATAACTCCACCAAGAGAGGGGAATCCACTACCCAATTGAAATACTTGATCTTAGAATGAAGAAATGAGAACTTTGACAAGAATCAAACTAGAGACAACAAGCCTGAAACCGGTGCTTTTCATGCTTTAACTCAACCGGAGGATTCCACTCCAAAGTCAGAGACCTAAGCTAAAGCAGAGGATCCTAAACACACAAGCTAGTCTTCTGCTTACTTATTTCAATATTGCCTATTGGAGAAGCTATAACTTAATTACTTGCTTACCCCCTTTTCTTCTTAGTCAATGGTCGGACTATCGAGATATGGCGTATACAGGAATAGACTCTCACCAGCGCTACCAATGCTTGAACTGGGCACCAACACTCGAACCTTTACTTGATTCTTTGATTTATGCGTTTAATCCTATAGTTAGTAGTTGCTCGCCTGGTAGCATCAGAGTACAAGTTTCAGAGACAGGAAAGCCGGAATGAAAGCTAGGCATGTCAGGCAGGAGAGAAGGGCGTATCAGATTGGAAATAAGGGTATCAAGAAGGACATAAGGAACTCAACTAGTATTTCTCAGCAAGTTATCAATCGGACAAGAGTTAGGAGTTGAGCCGACAAAGGCAAGACCCAAGGTACTAATACAAAGAGTAGAACCACTGAGCTCCCACCAATACTTTCTATCTGAATAATGAATAAGGAACTTACACTGGCAAAAGCAAGACCGCAACCGAACTCAATACAGTGAAAAGGGAATTGAGGACATGAATGGAGGAATGGATTTTCGTCGTTGGAGAACAAATCCCTACTGAGCACCGGCCTGCCACTATGAAACTAGGCTCTCCTGCACTAGTGTCTGCACTCGCCTACAAAAAGTAACTCTTAACCCCATAGCTCTCATAAAAAGAGAAAAGGTAGTAAGAATCAAAACAAATAAAGACAGGTTCAAAGTACAAGAGCGAGAGACTTTATCTAAGAAGCAAGGGCATAAGTAAGACACTTTAACTCGTAACTCAACCTAACACTATTTGCTTGGAATTCTTCAAATCCTTACAAGTCCTCTGTATGGACTACACAAGAATGGGTCCTCTACTTGCATTTAGGCTTACTTTATTTAGTTAGTTATTGGATTTGAATATCTATGCCCGGTTTCTAAATTCCCAGTGGACTTATTGACTCTTCAATTGTCACCCCTATTTCTGAAAGTAGTAAATCAAGAAATCAATCCAGAAGTCACAGAATGGAACCACCCCTCGCCAAACCGATTCCTTAACTGCTGCTGACAAGGCTGTCCTGCCTAACTCATATTCTTAATACCCTGCAATTACTTAAGAGCAGGACTAGGTAAACAAAACAAGCACCGGAAAGGTTGAAACCACTAGAAATAAGGATTGAACAAGAAACTCAGGTTCGATGTAATTGAGTAGATGGTGAGCTACTCCGATAAACAAGAAATATGGTCAAACCCTTACTTCTATAACATAACAGGGAATTCCGCAGCTAACTACTATTCTGCTGCTCCGAGCTCTAAACTTAAGCTGCTTATTCTAATTCGTTAGTTCACCTGTAAGAACTTAATTACTGGCCCTTCCTCGATTCAAATCTGATCTTACCTTCTCTTGCTTTCAAACTAGATCTAGCGCTACCTATACCCTTAACAATCAACTGGGAATCCAAACTACTAATAAAAGGAACTAACCGCATAACCCAGGCTTCTATTGCTTTAGATCAGGCTTACCACGCTTACTTCAAAACTATATCTCTTCTTTGACTCTTTAACTTCTACTTATCTCATATTGGTACTAGAAACTATCATATTGACACTAGAAACAAGGTTCGATGTAATTGAGCTAGTGCTGACAAGGTTGGTTACTACTAAAAAGAAGAATGGACCAACTAATGGAAGAACTCAACTAGAAAAAGAAGGACTAGACATCGCGACTTAAGAGAATCGAACCGGGGCTACCAAGACCAAGGCGTAAGCTCAAAACCAGCAATGAAACTCTTCCCTACAGAACGTAAACTAGCAAGCCAGAATCCACTACTACCCAACAAGGAGGTATTTATTTAAGTTGCAGCTCTCAAGTAAGAATCCACCAAGTAAGTCATAGGTCTATGTGATACAAAGCACCATAAGGGATAGAATAAAACGAGCCCCCAATAACTAGAATTGAGCTCAGGCATGCAAGGATAGAAACCAGCCGGGCATCTAACTCTGTGATCCCAAACTCCTGTACCGCCTAAAAGATAAGACCCATAAGTAGAAGAAAGAAGGTGGAAACTGATAATTCAATAGAAACTAGTAATTGCTAACTCGGGGAACTTAGGGCAGCTTTAGATGGCTACTGTAAAGAATGGGACTGTTACTACTAGGGCTGATGCAATGAAAAGGTAATTCAATCGATACCAATTCGAAAAGAACTGCTGGCGCCTTACTATACTGTATTTTCTTCTTAAGTTACTGATTCATATCCGGTTCATCAACTCAAACTACTATGATAGATTGCAAGCCCGCCTCAAAGCTTAATGTCTTGCTTACCTCTGCCCTTACGCGCCTGTATTCTTCAACTAATGACTTCGATTCTTACCTTTTTTGATGGTAGGAGTGCGGAGGCTGTGCGGAAACCCACAATTTCGTTAGTGGCTAACAGACTTGAACAACTATTCGGAAGGAATGAACCAAAGGGGCGGATGGAAACCTGGACTCAAAGACTTAAATAAGAGCTTCGGAATCAAACAATAGAATAAGAACAGCAGTTATAGGAATCGAAATGGAAACAGGGAAACCGACAAACATTATGAGAATGGAACACGTTACCTAATCATGAGACTTCTACTCCTTCCTAGCCCCCCGCTTCTACTCTTGTGGTTGTACCTGGCATTCCATCTTGTTTATTGAATTATTCAATTGTTTATGAAGTTGACTTATGTTAATAAACAACAACTATCAGATTTCATGAAAAACTACCCGGGAATTATAAGTACTGGCTACGACTATCAGACTTTTCATAATGCTAATAAGGATTGAGCTAATGCCTAAGAGCCACCAAGCAACCACCATACCACTCCACTGCTGACTTTCATTCTTTTGAGTAGTTATCCTTACCGCTCCTGTCTCTTTACCTGTAGCTCATACCTTTCACTATGTCTCTACTTGGCTATTGGTCTTACTCTACCGCATAATATCTCTGCTTCTAATCGGAAAGCATTACATTCTTCTAGAATAAGTCATTTCAGAATGAATAAAGAAACTAAGAATTAAGTTCAGAAACCCATGCATAGATATTCAAATCAAATAAGTAAGTTAAAGCATGTAAGGCAGTAGTGCCAGGTTCAGAGACTTGAAAGAAAGACTAAACCTCACAAGCAAGAGCGAAAGGGGTTATTATAGAAGGGTCAGATCAGTGGCTAACAAGTAAGGTTCTAGGTCGGGAGTTAAGTCTAAGTCGAGTAAGTGTTTCCTAGGTTTTATTGAAAGTATGTTTGGGTGTATTCCATTCTTCTTAGTCTGGGTTTCATCTTATCTATTAGTAATTCCATTCTTCTTAGTTGCGATATCCGCCCTTCCTGTGGGATCATACCAGACTTCTTTATTCCACCCCCCGCTCAACTCTTTATTCCTCGTTCGGATCCCTGTAGTAGGTTTATTCTGACTTCAGAGCTATAGTTTTCTAGGCAATAGTAAGAAATATTATGATATAATCTTCATATTTAATGAATAACATAAAAGATAGATAGAAGGGGACAACTAAAGGAATTAGGACGGGGCGCCTAAGAATATAAGTTATGGCAGTAAGCCTCATAGACAGGAAAATCAGCCCCTCCGTTAGGGAAGCATGTTTAGAGTTAGTAAAGAGTAGAAGGGTGCACCACACAAATGAAATCATAAGGAACAGTCAAAGAATCAGAGGTTAATTACAGATTTTTGGTCAATAGCCTATTTCTTATATGGGCAATTCCGATCCCACTTTGATTAAATGGGTGTTGGTCTCCACCTTGCACCTTTCATTCCGCACGTTTTATCGAATCCCTATTTATAAGCTAGAGTCTTGTTGGGCACCAGTTGAGTTTGATAAACAGGACCTTGTAGGCGGGAATTCGTACTTAAGCTAGGGGGTAACACAAAAGAATGGGGCTGATGACAAACAGACTATAGTTAGTGCTTCTCATTCCCTTGACTACTAAATAATAGAATGGAGCTACTGCTGAAAAGGCTGCTATTACTGTCTCTAGACCTTACTTAGTGGACTTATTCTTATGTTTGTTAGTCGCATTCCCGTCTGTGAGCCATCTAAAGCTGCCCTTTTACACTACTAGTTTTGAGTAAGAATAAGAAGTTCTCCACTTGTATTAAGCCCTTATTTCCTTTCTTTGATTTCTTTACTCGAGTTAGGGCCTTACGCTCCTTTATCTCAAGCTTACTATCTTAAGTTACTGATGTGGGTGTTTTCAGTCCTCTGAGTTTCGCGAGTGAGTTTTCTTCCCTTTTTCTTACCTTAGAATTGGATTCCTCCGATCAACAGCTCAATTCTATATTGATAGTTTCTATGTAACAGTTAAAACATAGGTAGCACCCATAGGTTGATTCTAATCCTTATATGCGCTCAGAGATAGCATACTTTTGATGTCATAGGTTGATTCTTAGAAGCAGTGATTTGAATTCTCTTCCTTCTGGAGCTTTACTCTTTTAGGTGGTAGTCGTATTCTTGTCCTTATTACTGACATTCTGTATGCCTCCACCCAAAACTAGATTCTTGAAACTAATGCTAATTCTCATATCCCAAGGTCTTATACCTATATTAGATTCTTATTATTTATCTTATTACTTAATGCGCTACCTCGTACCCAGTTCTCTTACTCCGAGTAGATACCCTCTTGTGCTTGGTTCAATCTTGTTACCCGGACAGTGACTTCTTATTCTAAGATCAAGTATTCGAAGCAGTGTTTTCATACGGCAGGAAGACTATGAGGTGAACTAAAGAATGAAAGTGGACTGGAAACTGGCTGTTAACCCATATGGTATGGATTCTTCAACGAATACTTAGCCATTAACTTCAGGGCAGCTGATTCTTTAACGAATACTTAAAGGCAACAGAGTGAAGGGAGCTCCTAGTTGAATCTGATAGCGAGTAATTGAAGTCCAATAGAGTGTTTCGGCTGGCAGGCGAGCAATCGATCGTAGCAGCTTGAGTGAGGAAGTAAGTATCCAAATCCGTAGTTATGCATGTAAGGTGGTAGGGGAAAGTTTGAAAACAAAGAGAGGCAGGCAAGGCAAAGAAGAAATAGCTATTAAAAGCAGACTAAAGGGCTGTAGCGGAAAAACACAGCTAAGTAGTAAGTCTTGTACAGAAGAGTAGCAGCCTTGTAAGTAGTATGGGGAGAGTGGCAAGTAAGCTTAGGTGCCCAGCAGTCGGATCTAGTAGTGAAAGCTCTTTTAGTGGTATGTTTCTTCCATATTCCCATTTTGATTATCGTTAGCATCGGGTTGAATCCTCTTGGCATTATCTCAGTTTCAAAGCAAGAGGAGTTAGGCTTAAGGGAAGCAGTGCCAGTTGGAAGCTAACCCCTGGGAGGGTCTGCGAGTAGTGTTTAGCACCCGGTAGGACAGAACGAAAGAAAGTAAGGTGTGTTGGTTTGGAAGCAAAGAGGGATAGGCTAACTTACGTGTTTAGTAGGTCTGTTACTTACTTGTTTGGTAGTGATATTACTGTTTTGGAGCCTGCCCTTAACTCTGTAGCTACGGGTCTAGATCCTTACTTGAAGAAACTGCTGACCCCGAAATAGAGTTTGTCTCGGACGCTCCCGTATTAAAGTCTGACTTGACTGTATCTCGGCCTACCAATAAAGAGTCTACATCGGTATCTCTTGCTTTCCAACGGGCACAGCCCTCACTCCGGTACCTGTATTGCATTCCCAACTCCACTGCTGACTAGATCATACCTATTATTCTCTTACTTTGCTTAGGAGACTTTGAACCAATTACCGATGAGAGGGAAACCACCAATACCAAGGCTCGGCACGCGCCCCACTAGAGTAGAGAACTGCCTGCATAATGATAACAATAAATAATAGAATCCTTGAGAAAACTCTTTAACTGTGCTGTCACCAAAGCTGCCTTTCCTAGCTATCATTCTTTAGTGAAACTCTGACTCTTCAAGTGCTTATTACGACCTTGCTTATACGGGTTAGGCTGCTACTCTGCTTTAGATCAGACTTCAAGTCGGGTGGACTCTTTACTTCTTTCGCAGTTGGCCTCGAACCCTACTTTGCTATACCATAGCTTCTATTCCACTGCTTGAGCCTGCCTTTCTTTACCTGCCACTCTATGAATACTGATCGGATCTTCGCTCTACTATATCTTAGACTACATCCCCTGGCCCCTAGTCTTACCTTCCTAACTATCAAATATGACTATTGGAATAACTACTAATGTAAGAATCCACTACTAGAGGCTAGATCTTACTCAAAACAAGGGAATCAACCCAACGACTCTAATGCCCTTCCTTAGAATAAAGAAGAGAACACGAATCATAGAAAATATGTACCCGCGCCCAAAGCTTGTAATCGAACTTTACTGGCTTCCATTCTCTGTATTGTGTCACCCATTCCTTATTCCATATTGTTAGTTGCGCTCTGTATCCTCTTTCCCAGTATTAAGAAAGTATTGGCTTGCAATGCAATATAAGCCGGGTTTATGACATGATGGGGATATCAAACCAACATAAGTGCTGTTAGAGCTGAGACTATGCTCTTTCTAATGGCAATTCAGAATTGAAACTCCTAAGTAGAGTACCTAAAGCAGTTACCCTAAACATGGAAGTCCGCCTGCCACTAAGAATAATGATAGCACTACCAAGGGCTTAACAGGTACTACTGGGAATCCAATCTATTAAGTAAGAATACAACTACTACAATCAATCCGATCAGAATACAACTACTACAATCAATCCGATCAGAATACAACTACTACAATCAATCCGAATTGCCCCTATAGAACTTAGGCTTACGTGCCTATCTTATACTCCTTAACTAATTACTATGAGCCTCACTTTGCTGGGCGGCACCAACTTGTACCTGTTCCTAAGGAGTCTTGCTTTCAACCTGATACTAATATACTCCAAGTAATTGAACTACTACTGAAAAGAATTCCACTATGAACTAGGAGCCTGTCCTCACTGCCTCTAAGGTCTACTTTACTATCTTGATTCTGAAAATACTCATAAAAGTATGCCACACCTTGCTTCTAGCCTTGCTTTACTTACTCTCTAATCTATTAGTTACTTGGCGCTTTGCGTTTGAGTGCTCTTTCTCGAAAGGAAGCAAAGGATGTTAGCTATGATTTCTTCTTTGGGAGTTTCATTCCCAATTAATAAGTTCTGGCGAGGCGGGGGTTTCTAATAAACCCTATGTGAGCTCTCCTCTTGCTACTATACCTATGACTAATGATTCAGCTTCTTCACTTGGAGTCGAATGAATACTTATTTACTTGATGGAAATGAATACTGATTGACTTTCTTTACTTGTCGACTTGGCGGGTCATTCAATAACCCCTGTCTTCATTCTCAATTCCAACCTTTTTCAAAATGCAAATAGAACCTATTTCTATACCTTATTGCTGCTTCCTTTCGCAGTGCTTCTTCTGTTGACTCATTGCTCTTTCTTCCTTTAATAAGTAAGCTAAGCTTCAAAAGAAGTAAGCTAAGGCTTGAGCAACACCAATAACGCACTTAGGCTTGAGCCGACAAACTAAACTATTTCTTTGACTTACAGCCCTTGCTTATTGAATAGAGGTGCTCTTATTTAAGAAGATATGATTTCTAGAGGCAGACAGACTCACCCTTAACTCAACTACTCCGGTGCAAGATGTTGCTTGTTGAATGGAGTTAGGAAACCCTGATACTAAAATGAAAGAAAGGCCTATTGATACAAGTGCAGAGGCAGCACCTGTAGAAAGGAATTGAGGCACAGGAAGCTCCAATCCAAAGCTAACGGGGGGAACTCCCTAATGCTATTGTTCCAGAAGCGCTTTAATAATCTAATATATGTCCTCTTAGCAAGTTGTGCTCCAGCGGGACAATCAGTTGAGGACAGTTTTATACTATATGCTAAAAGGAAAGCTGTAAAATAGGTCTTTTGCGTGAGAGTAAGACGTTGATTCTTCCTTCACTTCTTCTTGTTCCGTTGTTGAGATACCAGAGACTTTTCATTCCGTTGCTAAACTGCCGAAACCTAGACTTGTAGAAAATCATTTCACTCATACAAACATAGATCTGAGTAACCAAACAGAGCATAGCTAGCTTTCCTTACAAACACATTAGCACTTGGACTTTGTACCCTTGATTCTTTTCTTCTGTTGACTCACCTACAACTGCGCGCTTACAGCTGGCTCAACAAATACAACATTGAATCTTTAGAGCGCTGAGAAACTGAAGAGACTCTTTCGAGCGCAGAAGCCGAAGCTGAAGATCTAGTTGGCGGAACTCGCCTTATAACTGAGTCTTGATCCGAGTCAAGTCGAAGAGAAATTGAATCTCTATCTTGTGCATATATGTTCTATATTGATGTAAATACACTGCTTCTCTTCATTCAACAACTTGACCTTTAGCCGAATCAACTACTCCCTTCCCAGCTACGGACTTGAGAACTTGAACTGGCCTAGGCCCTATTAACTTCATTCTTACTTACTTCATTTCGGTATTCAACAAGTTAACCTAGCTCTATTCTTTTGCTTGCCTCTACTTCCCGAATTCTATATTAGGCCTTCTCTAGCTCCTGCTGATTCTGTAACTGAAGATCCTGATTGACCGACCTAAACTCTCAAATTAGAATTCTATTGCCTAGGAACAGCTTCACGGTTTGAACCCGGCTTTTGGTCGTTAGTATACGCTTGGCTGTTTCATCTCGAGTGGAGTCTGGTAAATCTATTAGTGGTAGGTTTGTTGACTTAGTAGTTAAGGGGTCGTTTTGTTTACTTAAATGTACTAGGGTAGTGGGGGCTTGTTTACATACTTGGTCAATTTCACAGAAGCCTGAGCCCTTATGTGGTAGGGTGCTTATTGACTATCAAACAAATAGAGCCTATAGTTTCATTCCAATACTAGGGGTTTTTATACCTTCCCGGTTTTCTTCTTACTGTTGATAACTAATACAGTAGTAGCGAGTTTCTAGTTCAATTCTTTAAGAAAGGTGGGCAAGTTGCTTATTTGCTCTTTCTTGAGGTTTGTTACCCGTATCTACAATACCATTCATACAAGACCACTACTTACTGTTGGGGCTGTAAACCTCCATTTGCTCATTTTGGATTGTATGCTCGGTTGCTCTTTCTCTCAATACGCGTTACTTCCTATAATTGCCCAGGTGCATAAGGATATAGAATAGTTATAGGGATAGATCCAGCTGGTATGATGTAGTGCATTCCCTGACTCACTAGTCAAATTCTGTTACAAAACTCTGTCACTCCTTTACTTGGCACTGAAATAAGGGTTTTCTACCTTAAGTTAATGCTAAAAGAAGTTTCAAGTCAAGTATGTCTACTGTGTCAGTATGGGAGGCCAAGCAACATAGTCAGTAGCGCGGCAGGCGTTATTGAGACTAAGGCGCGATAGCAAGCTAATAAAGCTTAAGGCTGCTCCTGTTATGAGCAAGTCCTGGTCCTGCCTGTTTTTCTAGTTTCTTTATTTTCTTAGAGAATAGCCTGGTGAACCAGTGAAATCAAATCCAATAAATTCAAATAACTGACCTCTGGAACAACAACCTTGGTATTTCCCTCTGTAACAACAACAAGTGACGTGGCAAGCTTCAATCCAAAGAACAACTGGAATTCTATCTTTTAATATATGAGAACTGATGAAACAGCAAATGAGGAATTAACCAGTAAAGCCGCACTGCTTCCCCAACTTACTAAAAGGGCCTATCCTATAAAGTAGTGACTTCTATTGCCCACCTCTTTTCCTTGGTTACTTCTTTCTAGAATACAGAGCAAATTCGACTGTTCCAGGACACCTCGCTTCAAACCCTGGGCGTATAAGTTGATCTCTTTGTTGGCGATTCCGTTTGTGTTGTTGGTTCAGAAAGGAAGTGACGTTCGAGCTCAGGTCTTCTCTTTGTTGGGATGGGAGTGATAGTTCAATCCATAAGATGATCTCTGTCGGTAAGAAAGCGTAGAAAGATCTAAAAGATGATCTCTGTCGGTAAGAAAGCTACGAAAGAAGAATTATAAGTACTGGACGGCTGTAGCTCCTCCTTAGCCTGACCAAGCGACTTGTTACTGTATGAGTTAGTTTCATTGAATCCGTTCTCCTATCTATTATATAGGGAATGGGGCACTATCGGTATAGAATTGTCACTAATGAATTTCTTTCTTTCCCACTTGCAGACGACTTTGCTCTTAACTCATCCTGCTCCGAGGTGTTATCGACCCGAACCTCACTCTTAGACTCGCGAACCAAAGAATACCATCTAATTTACCTAAACTCTGAGCGGATAGACTGAAGTGAAAGAGCAAACTCGCAACTACTTGACTTAAGGCAAGAAAGAGCAAACCCGCTTTGAATTGCATTATAATAGGATTCCAACAAGGGATTACTTGATCACTGCCTCTAGATACGATGAAACTAGGGGCCAAGCAACTCCTCAAACAAGCAGGCAAACTGTGAACTAGGTCAATTCTTCCTTTTCAAGAGTGTCATTCTTATTAGCAATGGCAACAATACCAGAACTTATAATAACCGGTGGCTACAACTATGACTTGCCATGCACTGCTACCTATGGCAACAATACCTTAATTCTGACAGAGCTATCTTCAAACCTTAGCTGTGCCGGAGTTTTACTAGATCTATCCCTCTTATAAGACTCACTTGTCTGATCACCCTGTCTTTCTCTGGAAACTAAGTAAGGTCTTTCCCTTCTCTTGAAACCGAGTGGAATCCATATTTGTTGCGAGTAGCGAGAGGGACAATCAGAGTTTACCTTGAAGTTGACCCTGGCTTTGAAGCATGGCGGCAGGAGTATTGTTCCCCGTGAAAAGAGACGCAAAGATCTTATTTCCCCAACTCCACCACCTAGGGCTGCTAATTCTCTTGTAGGCTTCGGCAACTGATCCTGTCCCTTACTTAGACTACTACTTTCAGAAGGGCGAATACTTGACTCACTTATAGCTATTACTATATATATATATACACTTAGTTGAGCTCTGCTCTAGTTGAGCTCCCGAAAACAGTGAGTCTTCGGCAACTGGTACTTACTTTCATGTTTCATTCTTTGACTTACTTGTTTCATTTAGTATAGGTCGGAGTTGGAGGGTCAGTTTCCGTCGGACAGGCCAGGTTCTATATTGACTATTTTCAATTACATCGGGGGTATATCGCATAAATGGCTTTCCTTATTATGTAACTCCAGATCGTGTTTGAATCATCCCCTCGTTTACTTAAATCAAACCCGCGCGCATCGAGATACTTTACTCGCACAGATCCTTCTAGCGTTAGCCCGGAGTCTTGCACCGAGGAAACCCTGAAGAAGATAACTCTACTCTAAGCAAAGATCTTATTTCCCTAACTCGCCCCTTATAGTAATGGCTAGGCACACCCAATAGATTTACCAGACTCAACTCGGGATTCCACTGGGGATATTCAACTCTGGATTAGAATTATCTACAAGGTCTCGGTGCTCTTCTCTTCAAATAAGAAGAAAGTAACGCGCAAGCTTGAGTGAAGGGGGCTTTATTCTTAACATAGTATATGAACTTTGCCACGCAAATGCAAGTTGAATCAGCTAAGCTCTCCTATAGAAGATAGAATTCAAGTGGTTCAGGACACCTTCCAGAGTAGTGCCAGAGGTCGGTAACTAAACCCATAAGCGCAGACATACGACAAGTGGAAAAGAAAGATTCAATTCAGATGGGGGTAGTTTCATTCCAATACGAGGGCAGGGCTTTTACCAGTACTGTGGTTGCTTGTCGGCTTTGCTGTTGACCTGGCCCAATAAAGTCATCCTGTTTTCGGGGTCAATCCGATCTTCTGCTTTAGCTTATGCGCTTAAATCCATTCTTACAATCTTCTCTTCGGCCCAAGAAACAAATGCTATAACGGTAGCTCTTCCTCGTCCGGTATTGACGCCTAAAATACATTTCTACAGTGGCAAGGGATCTTTAATTAGTTGTGGATGGAATTGCCATTAGCAGAGAAAAGAGCAACCCTACTGCCATTAAATAAGGGCAAAGCACTTGTGGAGACTCTCCTTGAACTGTATGAATTGTAGTATAACCTGTGTGTGTAGTTAGGGGGTCGGGCTTTAATACTTGGTCGATTTCACTGCCCTTGCTTCTCTAAAGTGATAGTATTAGACACTTGTCCCTCGCCCTTCTATGATAGAGATTTGTAACTAAGGAGATAGGTATCTTAAGCTGCAAAGGATTTCGATCCACCCTAAACTACCCGAGTCTTCGATCCACCCTAACCTACCCGAGTCAAAGAATTCCACCAGCCTAAGGATCACTACTCTTGTTTGCTGTGGACCCAACTAGTCACTGCTAGAGCGAGAAACAGCTTTAATAGAAGTAAGGGCAAGCCGACAAGCGTATACTAGACAAGCTAACCGCTTCTATAAGTAAAGTGCTCAACGTGCTCAACCCTACTTATTATAGGAATAAATGCATTCTTGAGAATCTTGAGATGTTTTTTAGGAGATTGGTAATAAAACTAAAGAAGGGATGGGATAGTGCATTTCTTATTAATAACATGAGACCTAGCCTTCTCAAGCAAACAAAGAGAGAGACGAGATTGATTCACTTACCGCAGCACAAGCACCTAAACCTGTCTCTGCAGAGGCAAACAAAGGGCCCTTACGTAACTACTTCCTTCGAGGCTTCTATAGAAGATTCAAGTCACCCTGGGATAGGATCCAACAAGAGAGTTGCAAGTTATTAAGTTGTTAGATTAGCCCCATTCAGTTAATAGTTTTAAGCTGAGCTGGAGCAGAGGTCGACCACTACCCTAAACTACAAACAAGCTAAGCAAGCAAAGGGAAGGCCACTACTCGGTTAAGCCATTAACTGGTAACCCATAGATATTTCCTAAGGTTTGTATCCTTCCGACTCCTACTGCTATCTTCAAAACCAGTAGAAACGTAGTTGTAGTTGTTAAGGGAAGAACTATGTAAGTTAGGAGAATCGCAGGCTGCATACCTGGCATCATAAACCTTGGATTGAGCCCCGGCATCATAAACCTTGGATTGAGCCCCGGCTTCAGATCTTGAAACAGCGGATTCCCTTTCTTATTCTCCCTATAGTAGAGAATCGCCTGTGACTCGGGTGGGCAGGTTTACTTATATGGATGGTTCTTTCGCTCCTTTAGCGCTACATTAGAAGTTACTTGGCGGGTAGTTCAATAATTGGAAATCAATTCAAATAACTGAAAAAACATGAACAAATTGGTAGTTGTTTGGCGGTTATAACTCCCTATAACTTGCACAAAAGAATCAAACCGGGAGGGGAAGGTCTTCATTCCACTCAAGCAGAGGTAGTGAGTGAATTACCCGGGAAACAGTTCCTGCCGCCATGAACAAAGCACTTGTGATACTTTCCTTATGGAGAAGTCACGCCCTGGACTACAACTTTGACGGGGGGCGAGTTGCAACATCAGTATCCTCAGTGGTCAGTGCTTAAGTGGATTGATTGATAGTTCTTGTTTCATCCGTTCTCGTATATAAGGATCAATACAGAATTAAGTAGTGAATTAGTAGGAAAGCCCCTATTGGAAGATCTCTCTTGTTTCTCAATTGACTTTCTCAATTCCGAACTTAAGTAATTGGTTAAGTAAACAACATTCTTATTGGCACTACCAGGTTATTGTAACTTATGACTGACGCGTAACATTATACTAAGCTTGGCCTCTATTAATTATACAGCCTTTTCTTCGAGGTATCTTCACCAAAACCAGAATGGAAATGAAAGATAAACTACAGGAGATGGGGAAACAGAATCAAAGGAGCACGTACGCGAAACAAGTCAACTCTCTTCTTTAGTGCAATACCGGCTATCTATCCCAACTTCAATCTAGGGCAACAAACAATGATTCCACAAGGGATCAAACTCTCACTCGAACTAGAAGACCTAGGCTAAGATTCTTAAGCCCCAACTTCAATCTAGGGCAACTATACCCGAAGCCTCGCCTGTATACGTTGCTTGCCTCTTAGACCGTCAATACTTAGTGAAACTCCTAGACCTGACTAGACCTATAGGGCAGCTTCCCTACTTTCTACTGCCTCCACTTCCTCTGCTTGAGTTGTTGCTTGGCCTAACTACTAGTGAGTTTTCTCAGTTGCTTCTCTTTCTTCCCTGGCTCTTGGAACTAATTAGTGACTTGATTTCCGTCCCTCACGCTGCAAAGCATGGAATTAGTTCTTCAAATTCATAGTAAAGGGCAGTCTTCCTCTTGTGCTCCACTTGATTTCTTGATTTCTTTCCCACACCAACACCAGACATAGAATGAAAGTGGGAATGTGGAGAACCACTAAATCCGTTTAGCAAGATAGGTCCCAGACTCTATTCTTTCCACTTATAGTACTGGTTGATTGCCTCTCCCTCTTGCCAACAAATAAGGATTACACTCGGGGTAACTTACTAGAAGAGCCTATCCTTTACTTTAAGTGCAGCAAATCCTCTTTATGGAATATTACCCGTCTCTATTCAATACGCAACACCCTTGAATTCTTTGTTGAGTCAGACTACACTTTGGTACACCTCGCTTCCTTGCCAGTACTCTCTTCTTAACGGTACACCTCGCTTCCTTGGCAGTACTCTCTTCTTAACTCAAATACAGGTGAACACCCCCATTAGGAGCGGATCATAGAGAGGCATAAGCTACATCCGGAGTTGGAGCAGGATCAGATGTTGCCCTTAAGTAATTGGTTGAGTCTAGGAGCTATGTCTTCCAATTCCATTCTTAAGTAGTTGCTGCTTGGCCTATCTAAATTCTATCTTCTAATATAATAGAACTGATTCAACTCAGGATTCAACAAGAACTGAAAGAGACTCTAAGCCAACTCATTCACTTAGCATTGGCAACCAGACATACTTTATAGGAGACTAACGACTTTACTGCCCGCTTTCGATCCAAGACTTTATTATGTATCAATTCTATCTCAAGCTTATGTATCAAAGCCAATACTCGATTGATCTTCTCCGGCTTCTATTATCTTATCTTATATTTCGAATACCTCTTGGGCGCGTCAGTCAAACCTTTTGCAACTGAAGATTCTATTGAAACTGCAGATGATCTATGAATTCTACTCTCATCTCAAAGTATGAATGGAATATCTCTCTTATCGAGCACCGCTAGGATAATGGAATATCTCTCTTATCGAACACCACTAGGATACTTGTTTGAAGCTAGAGGATAAAGCTACGTGGGCATTCATTCAAAAGGGCCAAGCAACGGTTATTATAAGTTCTGGTGTTTGCCTGTTTTTTAGTCCTGTCTTTGTCCTTCTCGTCAACCCCCGGTAGTGAATTACTATAAGGTCTGGTTCTTGTTCCCCACACTGCGTATTATGGAATTGAGTATAACCAACCACCCCGCTCGCTAACGCCATAATGAGTATAACCAACCACCCCGCTCGCTAACGCCATAAATCAATAAGTGAATCAGGTGTTCCTGCCTCAACTACAAGATCTGCATTAGCAGTAGGATCCGCTGCGCTGTTCATGGCGTCAGGGAAAGTTTCGGGGTTCCGCGCCTCTACTTGATTTCTGGATTTTAGTTGAAGTCAATTAATTCTTTTCTTGAAATTGGAAGTAGCTTGGCCTCGCCACTACAGTGACTTCTAACTCGAACAGCTGATTATCTTGTTCCCTATTCTTCTCTGGCTTAACTTACTATAGGGGCTTATCCTTTGGTTCCAATACCTTAATTCCTAATTAGTGACTTGATTTCTTTCCTTCCCTGGGCTTATCTTTTGATTTCTTTCCTTCCTAGGGCTATCTTTCTCGCCTAACTATCCTCTGGCTCTGCCTTTATCCCATCCCTTTCCATCTAATCAAACTGTAAACTAATTCCATTCCATTCTAAACTTCAAGTTGACCAGAAATTATTAAGTACTGGACTTGATTCTTTAAGAACTATGGATTGTATTGCTCCTCCACCTCAGGCAACTGGCTACAATTCTCTACTTCCTGCTTCAAAGCCAGATAACAACAGTGACTCAAACAATTCACCCTAAATTCATAAGAGGATATAAAGATGTTAGGTGAAAATGCACTATTTATGCACTTCTTTCTTATGTTTTATGGGAAATCCACCTATTAACCCCGGAAACAGGCCTGAGAATTCATTTCTTCCTAACATATTGATGGCCTAAACTAGAATATCCTCTGGTACTCGACTCGACTTGACTTATTCTTTACCCGCGGACTTACCTTGTTTAAGTAAGGGGAAATTCTTAAGTGCTACTATACTACTCTATGGGTGGTTTACAATTCCATTCCATTATTTGCAAATGAAATCTTATAAAAAGAGTTGCTGACGCCGACGAGTGCTCTTTCTAGCCTAGCCTGTCCCTGTGCTCTGCACCAACCAGTGCTCCTCTAAGAATTGAGTTGACTTACCGCTTTCACTCGTTTGATACCTGAATTCGGCTCTTTTGAACTAATTGAACTACTTAGCTACTTTCTTGATTTCTTGATTTCTTTTGTCTCTGCTCTACCCCTTGACCTGGACCGGATTCCGTTTCTTCCCTTGGAGAGTGACATTCCCTTCTTGCCCTGTTGCTAAGGAGTCATATACTAATTGCTACCTAGGCCTCTACTAAACTCTTTAACTCTTAGTTAAACCCTTACTTATTAAGGCTGCTTGTACCGCCTAAGTCACAACTGATACAAACCCCGGTGAACTAAGGACATGGGCTTTCCTCTTTCTATAGGATGATAGGACTTCAGTGAAGGCAACAATCCAAGTAAAGGCAATAAGGCTCCATTCTCATAGCCAACACCAACAGATGCCACTGGGTATTAACCAACTAATGAAGGGGATTCCACTCATTCTACTAGTAGTTGCTCCGCAGGGCCGCTAAGTCATATAGCTCAATAGTTTACTTCTTTCTTTGCCAACACAGAAGTCAAGTTACCAACAAGAGAGGAAGCCGGGTGCTCCATAGGTTCAATTCCATTCCTCACTTAGGGGATAGGCCCCTATAGTAAGTTGCAGACTATCTTAATAAGTATTTGTATTATTAGTTAACCCATACGCAGCACCCCTACGCGGCACAACTCCTTACTTCTCGTTAGGTTTTATTACGAGGATAACTCCTTACTTTCTTCTTTCTCTTTTCCCATAACTCTTTCCTAACCCAGCTTTCTTCTTTCTCTAGCTCTAGGTATTTGGAGCTTGGCTTAAGCAAGTATTGAAACAGACCTTCCCGCTTCAGATCGAGTCTACTTATAAGATGACTTGAGAACTGAGCTTTCCACTTCAACAGAACCACTTGCAGAACCGCGGGTAGCCGACTTGTAAAGTACCAAAACACACTGCAACAACAAATCAGTACCAAAACACAGCAACAATTAACTAGTAAGAAAACACTGCTGAAACACTCCTTACTCTATCCTTTCCCTCACACTCCTGGCTTGGCTCTATCCCCTTTCTCTCCCACTCCTTACTCTATCCCCTTTCTTTCTTTTCTCTCAAACATCAAACACTGGACTTCGCCGAACCTTTCCTTTCGTACCCCTGAAACAAGAAAGAGCGTTAGGTTCGTTGCTTCTTGTTCGTTGCTTGTTCCGTAGCTTTTTCTTAGTTTAGTTATTTCAGTCATTAGCTCTGAACCTCACTGCTTAAATGAAATGCCTAAGCTCACCTGCAATTACTGATTCCCTTAACAAACTCACTGTTAGCACCCCGGTGAACTCAATAAGCTAACTTGCGCCCTTGCCAATACGGAAAAGAATCGAATATCGCTAGAAACTACTTGCCAATACGGAATGCAAAAAGAATCTAGCTAGAAACTAGAGTGCATAACATCACTCCGAAACTTGCTTGTTTGAATTTCATTTAGCAGCGTTCATCATATGTCATAGGGTAAATAACCTCTTTGACTCTACACTCACGCCTTGATCCAGGTACAGGTATGAGATCTATAATCTAGTGCAAAAGAATATCGGCACATATGGTTATAGAGGAGATTATTTACCGGCACCCTCTAGTCCTACTATCAAGGGTTAACTTGAGCTTTCGCCCTTCGCTTTTCTGCTTAGGAGCCCCTTTTTTGCCTTATAGTCATTCGCGTTAGTGAAAGTAAGCTAACACCGTAAGTACCCCGAAACAGATACAAGTGTTAGCGCAACGGAACAAGCATCTAGTTTCAAAGGGAAGCAGTTGTGCCTTACTTGAATAAAAGCAGGAAGCCGTTTTTAGCCAGCAGTGAGTAAGCTGTTAGGTTCTAGGTTCTCGCTCAGTAGGTCTATCAGCAGTGCGATATAGATGATTATCAGTTGTGCATCAGCAGTTACAGGTGAGGAAGCAATGGACATCAGATCAGCAGTTACAGGTGAGGAAGCAACGGAATAAACAAGTGGGGGGGACAGTAAGCAGTCTTAGGTGCCAAAACAAGTCAGCTGTCTGAGGTTCCAAAACTAATATATATGCGCCTTAAGCAGTTAGGTGACTCTATGACATTACAGAATCTAATAAGTTAGTGAGTTTGCTCTTTCCTTTTTCAAGCCCTTGTGCATTAGCTTAAGTGAGTGAGCAATGATAGTTGTTGAATCTTATGATAGCGGCCTTCAATTCAATAAGTTAGCTTCGGAGTGCCTAGCAAAGTTCTTAAACAAGCAGTTAAGTTATTCTATTACACTTCTCTTCTTCTCTAAAAGAGCAAGGCAAGGGCGTAAGTGAGCAAGGCGGGGTGACGTTACCTTCCTTAAGAGTCTGTTCTGAAGCAATAGAAGATGGAGCAGGATCAGAATCCAGGGTGTCTAGCTTAGAACACCGCGTATATAAGACCACAACTTTCTAGGGCGTGAAAGTCTGAATGAAACAATAAGAAGCCATGGAGTGAGGAAGCATAACGAGCAAGTGAACAAGCTGCAACTAGGGTAATAATGAAATCATAGTACTGATGAGCTTTATGAATAAAATAAGAATAGGTGGATCTTCTCATAGGTGAAGCAAATCAAACCTATTTTGATACAAAGAAGATAAAAAAACGAAACGATAGTGGCTAGTAAAGCGCCGTAGATTCTATGGGAAATAGGAAACTAAGAAGTGAGCTATGGCTTCACAATAGGAAGATGAGGAGATAGGGTTCGAAGGAGATTCATGAGATTGGGGTTTGTTTTCTCATTCGCTCTGCCCGCTCTAACTTTATTATGGTTAATAATGGAGAACCTGAAGTCTGGTTTTACGCCCTACTTCTTCGGCCTAATCAATTAAGTAGCCTCTTTCGCCACACAGGAACTTAATTACTGGTAAATTGGCACTTCTTTCTTTCCTTATATATCTTTCTTTGAAATTGGCACTTCTTTCCTTATATATGTCATTTGCTTGTCGTTTGTTTTATTTTCTTCGAATTCATTGGAATCTTCTTTTTGAAAAGCCTAAGAAAAGGGGTCGGGTCGTGTTTCAATAGTTCTCTGAGTCAGCGGGTAAAGCAAGGGGGAAAAGCAAAGACAAGTGGTAGTTGATGTGTACAACTAAGTGGCGGACTCTTCTTAGAGGGCTCCCCTCTGAACCCCAGTTGTATTGTCCCCTTCCACTACTTAGCTTTCTTGAAGCCTTATATATCAAGATCAAGCTCCGTTGCTATTTTCTTTCTCCAATACAGGTCCCCACCACCCAAATAAATGTCTAAGTGCTGTCCACAAGCTGTGACAAATATGGACTCGTTCATTGGACGACATGAATCAAGATCTAGCATTACCAGTTCATAACCTTCCTCCTTTTCGAATTCCTAATCTCTCGTTACTTCCTTTTTTCTTCTACTTTAGCAGCGAAGTGATACTCTCCAGTATGGCTCAACAGAAATTATAAAACCACCCGATCATCAACGAATTTCCTACTTGTACTAAGTCTAGCGAACACGAGTAATGCAAGACTAGTAATTAGTACTATTCATGCAAGACTCGTAAATGAGTATATCTATCTATCTAATATTCTTTATTTGAGAGTATATCTATCTATCTAATATTCTTTATTTGATTTCCATCCAGTGTCAGAAAATGAATGCTTCGATATCGATACAGTGGGAGAAGGCTAATGTTTTCAGTCCAACTTCCATTCCAGCCTATTTCTTGACTTTCGTAACGGGTTTATTATGGCTTTCCTGCGATAAAGTCCGTGTCTTTAGCCTTTCCAGAGAGTTAGTGCCAGTACACAAGCAAGTGAGAGATGTCCTTTTTTCCAACCATTCCCGGCTATCAAATTGAAGTGACTTTTGTAGTATTTTGGTGTATTGTACAGCAAGTAAGGATCCCTTTGAAGCGGGAGTGTCTCTCAAGGCGAGCAAGCAGTAAGGATCCCTTTCAAGCAATAGTTTCTATTTGGACTAGACTCTGGGCTGGGGCTTGCATAGAGCTTTTCTATATGTCGGGCTTGGAATTCAACACGTTCCCTTATCAAAAGCAGAGTTATCGAGGTTACCGATCCAGAGGAGCCAATAAAGAGGGTGAGGCCTGTAAGAATCTAATTCCTTACATACAAGCGCCTGTTTTTGTAATCTCTTTCTATCTATCTGGGAAGTTCTATTTAAGCCATTGATAGTCCCTTCTATTAAGTTCGCTTTTTCGTTTCCGTTTCATTACCCTTTATCAATCCAACACTTTTAACATCAGGAAAGTGTTAAAGCAGAGCATGAGTCTCTCATATTCTATTGCTGGGGAGAAGATAACTCTCAATAAGGTCATTTCTACAGTAAAGGCAGGCGCGGGTATTAGCTGGTTAGGTCCAAAGGCTAAGGGAAAGATCCGCAAAAGAAGAAATCGGGAGGAAAGAAGTAGAAGAGGAAGTGAGAAAAGCAACCAGAGAGAGAGGTCATTTTGCAGGAGTGGAAGTCTCAGGAGGTGATTGTTAAGTAGTAGATAGAAGCCGATAAGAATCATAAGTAACAGGAGGTGATTGTTAAGTAGTAGATAGAAGCCGATAAGAATCATAAGTAACAGGAAGGGAGCTCGGAAGTAACGCAGGATACTTTTCAGTCAGATTCTACAGAAAGGGAAGCCAGCCCGCAGATTCCAAAGAAAGGGAAGCAGTGCGAAGAAAGGAGACAAAAGAGAGAGAATCAGTAGTTCAAAAGTAAGCTAAGGGGGGAAGTTCAATCAGTCTATTTCTTTTGGGGTGAAGGCAATTAACATCAGTGTCGAGTTAACCTTTTGAATGCGAAGGCTATAGTTTCGTATATAATCCATAGAATATTGTCATTAGAGAATCATAGGAATTCCAGAGTGAGTTTCAATTCCATTCTTCAGTGTCAGTGAGCTGTGCTCTATTCCATAATGAAATGACATGCGCATAAGAACAAGTGCGTCGGCGAGTTACTATGGTTAGTGAGTTCTTTGAGAAGAATATCGGCCTATAAGAGAATGTGAGGCACCAGCTTCTACTTGCAATTGACCCGAACCCTCTACAAATGACTTGCAGGCCCTATACTAATAATTTGCACCTGATTAAGGGATTGTTGGAGAGTTGAAAGATCCGTATCAAGGTTCAGTTCACTACGCAGTTAAGGCAATAGGAAGCGGGAAAGAAGGAATGAATCTTAAGTAGGACCGGACTCTTAGGTCTCTGGGAATGAAAGGCGAGGCGAGCAATAGAGAGATTATGTTCTCGTTAGCGCAAGGGAAAAGTTGACTTTACTTAAATATAGAGAAGCAAGGGAATAATTGACTTAAATAAATATATGGAAGCAAGGGAAGAAGCTCGTATCACGAGAAGAAAGTCCACGTCCACTCGATAATCAGCAGTTCGAGAATCAGTAGTTCGACACCACCACTCGATAATCAGCAGTTCGAGAATCAGTAGTTCGACACCACCCCCCCACTTTACAAATCTCTATCCTAGATGCAAGAGAGTTCCATTCCGACCCCTGATATGCGCACGAGAGACGACCGACCCCTGATATGCGCACGAGAGAAAGGAAAGAGATATTGGATAGCAAAAAAGGAGCTCCTGCCAGCCCATTGATTAAGGGAACATTTGAAGCGCGTTGTACTGTGTACTTAATTCAGTATAGTTCCAGAATAGAAGGAAGGGCACTACACGACACGGTTAAGCAGTTGAGTCTCTATCGGTTGTTGTGTTGTCTACGAGAGTTTCGTTATTGGCTTTCCCCTTTGCGCTCTAAGCTTGTTGATAGGTTTTCGCCCTTAACCCTTACCAATACCTATTTTGGATTGAGCGTTCATATGATAAAGTAAAATGACAAACTCCAGAATATACCATACAAACAGCTTCCCTTTTCCTTCGAAACTTACTTATTGGAGTAACAACCTCACTGCCATAACTTGTTTACTTGTTCGTTCTGCAGTCTAACGCCCTATATGTCTAAAAGAAAACAGTCTAACGCCCTATATGTCCAAAAGAACAGTCTAACGCCCTATATGATTCTTCTTCAGCTACCCGTCATTCGGATTATTATGGTCAACGTAACTGCGATTGTTTCCTTGCTTCTTTCAAATCATTTATGCTATCCACACCTATTATAGAAGAAAGTAACTAAACACTGTTTGCTCGAACCCCCTTGCCTTAGTAACACAGCTTGTTTTCAGCTTACTTTAGCCCTTCCTTTCGCACTGCTTCTTTTGTGGATTGATTCTTCGATTCTTAAAACAATTACACTTCTTTACTTAGCGCTTCAAAAGCCCTTTGGGCGGATCTTCTGTATCAATGAAAAGAAAGGTGCTTCTTGTTCTGCTGACTGCTTACTTGACTCACCTCTGGAGTTACAGATTGATGGCGGCTAAGGCACCCGTAAGGGCAGTGATTTCCCTTAAGAACTAAGATAGGCTTCCGCAACGCTTCCCTGATCCAACTAGTAACGAATAATAAGCCTTAGGGTAGCTCTTTCAAAACTCGGATTGGAATTTGTATATATTGTTGTCATGGTCCATTCTTGGATTTGTAGGTTCCCGTATTCGTCGTCGAGCACATGGTATAGAATTTCATAAATACACTACCCGTCGTTGCTTGTTCCGATGAGATACCTTCTACTTTCATAAATACACTGCACCTGTCGTTGCTTGTTCCGATGAGATACCTTCTATTTGCTCTAGCATTGGAGTTGGGGAGAGCGTGAAGTAAACCTTTCATTGAATTGAATGCACAACTTATAGAATAGAGGAACCTAACTAAACCAACTAGTCATGGAATATCGGCGAAACAGCATTGAGTACAAAAGAAGATGGGCACCTACCCATGGAAAGTAAAAGGGCACCTACCCCTAGAAAGTCAAAAGAATAGAATTGAGGCGCCCTTGCTTGTTTCATGCACATAAGATGTAATAGATGAACTTCGCTCCTCTTACGAGCCACTGCAAATAGCATAGCATAGCACTCCTCGCTCTATTGTCATTTATTAACCTAACTACTGCATGCTGAAACCTAACAGCTGACAGCATTGCTTACAAAAAAACGATCTCTATCACAAAAACTCCTAACGCACAACATTATGGGCGTTGCTTCTTGTTCTGTTCCAAAGCTCACTAATGCTCTGTTGTGGGAAGCCTTTGTTTGTTTATTTGCTTATTGCTTCTGTAACTCGTATTCTTGACTTAGCGCGTAAAAGGCCTATTTTCACTAAGTTTCACCATAGTTCAAGGTTGCTCATAGGCAAACGATCAAGACCTCTATCGGCTGTTCTAATGCATTATAGCCGTGTAACATAGACCTGAGAGTGAAGTAATACGTTGGTGGATTCTTTCTCGCCTTACCACTTGCATTCGGCTTATATATAAGATGCACTTTTCACTGGACATTCAGTTGCTTCCTTTCTAACCGCTGATTCTTCGATTGTCGACATTCACTTTGCCCTTACTTGATTCTTTAGCGTGTAGTGGGCCCGCTTAGACTATCCATTCAAAAGCAAGGTATCTGAAGGCACCGAGGCGTAAGTAAGTAATTGGCGTATAAGAATCCATATCAGCACATGGAAGGCTAGAATAAAGTAATAGAATGCTTTCCTGAAGGCTAGAATAAAGTAATAGAATGCTTTCCTTTGCGGTAACTCCCGAAAACAAGACTTGTTGCGCTGAGGAAACCATCAATTGACAAATATGGAACTCACCCCCGCAATGAAAGTAATGTCATCCAGCTGCTACGGACTCTCCTAAAAGAATTGATTCTATCTTTACCACCCCCCATAGCAGACGGAATATGACTGTGGTAGGTGACTTACGTCGTTGTTTTCTTCTTTACCCCTTTACTTTACCTTCCATTCAAGCCCTTGCTTCTTGATTCTAAACTATTGTTTTGTTTACGCTTAGGCTAGACAACCAGGGTCGCTTTGCCACTCGGGTAGCTTTGCCACTTACTTGCCCAACTCTGCCTGTAGTGATTCTCCTAGCCCAAGGATGTTTCTATTCCATATATTAGACTTCAACTGATCGGATGGGTCTTAGGTCGATCAAGATGGTTGTCTCCATGGAGAAGGTTCGAGCTAGGTAAAAGCTTAATACTTCGGTTCTTCCTCCTATGTTTGGTGGGAGACTTTGCGATAGCTCGCTGTTCGTCTAAAACTTCATGTGGGCGGTGCATCTTAGTGCTTAGTGGGCGGCTGTATCAACAATTTCCCTATTTGATTCGCCTTAATTGCTTCTGGGGATGAGATCTTTTCTTCTATTAATGGGCATGCCCTCAGTTTGTTTGCACTGGTTTAGTCTTTGGATGGAGTTAGTGGATAATTGATAGTCTCTTATTATTTATGTTCCCTAAAGGTATATGAGAAATCAAAGTATAGAAGATGAAATCCACTGATGCTCTCCCGGTTTGCATTCCAGACTTAGAGTATCTGATATATGCGTGCGTATAAAGTGGAGACTTGACATTTGTGTTCCGTTAAGCTATCCACCTCAAGTAAAGTAGGACGCCCTGTAACTAGATACTGATGCTACTTCGCTGCCATTGCAGGATCAATTCATTCTTATGTTAAACATACGTATGCTAGGTAAACGAAATGGGTCGGACGAGTGCGCGCTTAGGCGGGACTTTCACTGGTAAGGCTGTAAGCTGCGCCTAGAATCTCCTAGTGGGCAAAAGGTGTGGAACCGAATCCAATCATTACCAGATAGAATGACATACTGTAAAATCGTATTTGACTTCACAGAGAATATTCTTTAGAGATATTGGCATTTGACTTGCATCAATCATATCACATGGATGGTCGGTCGGTCTATAAGGAGAAGGAGGGATTAATTCATAGATGGTCGGTCGGTCTATAAGGAGAAGGAGGGATTAATTCATAGATGGTATATAGGGAGAAGGAGGGATTAATTCAATATATCTCTTTCTAAGGTAAGGAGGGATTAATTCAATATATCTCTTTCTCTTACTTGTTCTAGAGACACATTCATATGAAATAGGGGTCTGGACTTATAAGTACTGGGTCTCGGTTTTGATGACTCGTTGCGTCTGTATGTGGTATTAAAAGAAAGACTGGAATTTGGCCCGGGCATGTCATTTCCTTCACTCCACCCGCCGGGCGTACCGGGCTATCACGACTACTCATTGGTCTTCGCGAGAGTACTATTCCCAGCCGTAGTGAGCCGTATTAGAGGAGCCGAGCCGTATTAGAGGAGCCCCGGTTTTACTTGACCTCTTTTATGAATCTTCTTCCCTTTTCATGGTTTTGCATTGGGCAGATGAGGATCTTCGACTTTTGGCTTCTTAAATCCTTATGGATCGAATCATATAAGAGTCCTCGACCTAGAAATGTACACACCTTCTAGTTTCACATACGGAGACTGGCCTAAGCAATGCCAAGATGCAAAAAGAGATTCACTCAAATCGACTGATCGCCACGACACCTCGAATCCAAGGAGCAGTTCTAAGCTAATCCCCAACAATTTGATAACTTGTTTTAGATATCGGTACCACAATTCCATTCCTTCTTTCCCGCTTGCTTGGGAGAAATTGTTTTCGTTTTTCTCACTCTTTATAGGAAGGAAAGGCAGGTGCCGTCCACTGCCTTCGCAAAAGCATATCTCCATTCTCTTCTTCTGTGCCCTATTAAGGTTTAGGAAAGCGACGAAGCAGATTGTTTAGTTCATAAGATAAGTGCAAATTAGCTCATCTCGAGTGTAGTTCAGGGACTATCGGGAATAATAAGAATTGGTCAGAATGTTTTCAGTAGGTTCCGTAGAGCGGTGCAACAAAACTTCTCTCTAGTTTAGTAAGTAGCCGAAGTCCTCATATAGTAGAACTCGCCTTATATATGTGAGAACGCTTTATCGCTGGCGAAGGAAGCTTTTAGTCCGGTTGTTAGCAGTCGAAGTTCCAATAAAAGTCTAAGTCGCTGACCTGTATCCGTCCTTGCTCTTGAATCAGTCTCCTCTCTCCGGTGGCTTGAGAAATAGAGGTTTATGAAAGTGGGGGATAGTGTTAGATATCTTGTGGAAAAGGGGTAAGAGTGAGTGCCGTGCCCCCCTGTCCTGTAGTAGCGAACCAGTCAAGTTTTCATAAAGAATATTCATATGAGGAGAAAGTACCTCCGGGCATAATAAGATTGATTCCTTACTGATTTTCTAGTTTTCTTTCTAGTCAGCGAAGGAGAAGCTGTGAGCAAATCCACTTCTTTGAGAACTTGTTTTAAGTTAAGGTACTATAAGTCAATGCTCAAGTCCGTCTCAGTCTCAGGGGAAGCCAAGGTTTGCTTATTGACTCGCTTCGAGCTAGCACTACGGGGGTTTGGTTAGCGCGGTAATAAATAGAATGATAGAGTGGAGGACTTCGCTAAATATGCTATGCTACCTATGAACGGTTGGCCCCAGATCAGCCTATACCAAGTTCTAAGTCCCACGTAGCACTAACTAGATGGGAATAGCCCACCAGCTCGAGAGGCAATGTCATTGTTTATATAACATGGGATATGCTTCATAAGAATAAGCGCTCTTACATTGGACGGAAGTCATTGCTTGTACCGGGATTCGATGGCTGTGTAATGAAGTTTCGCCCTTGGCACGAAGGCAATGAGGTTGTGAACGCCGGTTATTATAAGTTACTAATCCCATTCCAACCATTCGCATATTGAAAGAAATTAAGGTAACCCCAAAGAGAAAGAAAGGATGCTAACCCTTAACAATCTGCTAGGTAGGCTTGCTAGGAAGTCATATTACTTAGTCCATTTAGTCCATAAGTTCAATTACCCTGCTGGACCAAGTGTTCCAATCCACAATAGACCATGTACCAAGATCCTACCATGTCCCGAGTGTTCGCCAGATGGAGGTCCAATTCATTGGCTATGCTAATGTCGAAGCTAGAGTCTGCTGGGCTAATGAAATTCAGAAACCAATGGCTAATAGCTAGTTCGTGGCTATGCTAATGTTACGGCAGCTCTATATGTTCTTCAGCAGCTAAGTACTTTCGATTATACCCCTATGAGCTTATTTCCCATTTCGATTATACCCCTATGAGCTTATTTCCCATAAGATAAGGGAGTGCAGCTAACAATATTCCCTTGACAGAGTGGCGATCGGAAGCTTTCAAGTTTACCAGGACGCGGCGCTCATAAAGGAATTAGTATCATCGCGGTCAAGTCTTCTGTGCTTTGCTTTCTTTGAATAAGAATCAAAAATGGTGGATTACTTAAGGCACTCGATCCCAACTCCCATTGCTTCCGACCGAAGCCGACCATTGAACCTCCAAAAGAATGACCTGGTGCTCCTGTCTGCTCTTCCCAATGGGAGGAATCACCCTGATAGGAGCATCTGTAGCGGCATCAGTAACGAGGGAAAGAGAGGAGGAAGGCGCCCGTTTCACCTTCCATGACAAACTCACCTATCTGGTATTTTCCAGAAGAACTTCGAAGCGGGCCTCCTCTTGGTTGCTAGCTCCATTCGATCGATCGCTTCTGTTCGGAATAGATTCGTTTTTCATTTTGTGCTCTGCAGTGAAGGGCCTCGCAGCTAAAGGAGTTGATCCACTCGATAGGGCGGTAAACGGATAGAGATGGCAGATGTTTAGTCTTCTTCGCTTCTCATACCGGTGAAGAAGAGGTAGGTTTCCGGGCCCGGGTCGGTGGAGTCTTGGCTCTCATGATCCGAAGATAGTGGGCAAAATACAGGACTTGGTTATGACCTGTTATTATATGATAAATGGAGCTCCTGACGCCGACGAATAAAGGACTTGTGGAGACTTTTTCCTTACTCAACGAAAACTAACACTAACGCTTGAAACTCCTTCTGTTAGCACAACAAGGCCTTGATCCAGGTCTGATAGCTGGAAGATGGATAACCACCGATTTGAGAAGAAAGTAACAACACAGCGATACTTACATGTTGATGGAAGAAAGTAACCGAACAGCAATACTCACATGTTGAACAAATTGCTTCTCAACTCACTACTTACTTATGGAACTTGAATGAATTGGGGCTGACCATATACTTAGGTCAATAATTCTTGCGCATGTAGCTTGTTGCTAGCGTTACTAATGATGTTTCTTTTGCTTATTTCTTTGTAGCTCCGTTAGCGAGTTTGGCACAGCTTACAATTCTTCCGCTTCCTATTGGGTAGATGGTTCATTGATGTGTTGAAGCAGCGCTATAGGATGCTTTAGTTTGCATCTAACGGGTTCACCCCATTTCAATGAAGACACTTTCTTTGGTCGAGAGAGATCCACTTCTTTTGATTCTCTAGTTACGTAAGCATTAAACCTAGCAGTCAATATAGAGAGGAGAGTTTGTCTGAAGTCCAACAAATAAGGAATGGAATCGATCGAGCTCAGAAGATAGAAAGGAGTAAGAGTAAACAACAGGCTTCCTGCTTCAAAACACACTCTTTACTTACACACAACATTTGAAGAACTAAGAAAACACACTCTTTACTTACACACAACATTTGAAGAACTAAGATGGAGGGCCTTAGGCTGCTACTTACACTCGCACAAGCACTTCTGGAACTCTACTCTTAAACTACAAGGTAGAAAAGCACTCGTTAAAGGGCAGACTTATTCAAGCACTCATACACTTTTTCTTGCTTAGGTTAACTCACCTCGGGGCTTCTGTCACTCATACACTTTTTCTTGCTTAGGTTTTCACTCACTTGTTCCCTTGCTTGTTGAAGAGAGCGCTCATCTATTCCCTTGCTTGTTGAAGAGAGCGCTCATCTAATAGAATGAAGTCACAACCCAGCGGTCAGGTCAAGGAAGGGAAATCCAAGCACCTTGACTTGATTATGGCCCAGTGCACCACAACAGAAAAGTCAGCGTTAGCTTAGGTGTCATATGAGACAATGAAGTAACTAACCAATGCATACTCTAAAGACTCACTAACAAGCGATCACTCACTAACAAGTGCTTCTGCAACGGCAGGCTAAGGCTATCTACTGGCTCTACTGTTCGAAGTACAGTCCAAAGTGTCAAGTCTCGTATTATCTCGTGTAACGTTGAAAAGAAGCTCCTCTTTAAGAATGAGTTTCCGCAGTTTGAGCTGGATCTGCAGCATAAGAAAATCTCTGATAGAATGAATACGCACCGCTTCAGTCTCAAGTCAGTAGCAAGCGTAACTTCAAGTCTACTTTCGAATCTATAAGCTCTTTTCTCAACAGCGCCGGTCAAGTCTCAAGGGCGCCACACACTTATTGAATGCTCCTAAGGGCGCCACACACTTATTGAATGCTCCTATTAGATAAAAGCGGGTAATCTTCAATTCCATTCTTTTTCCCAACAAGCGTTTGTGAGTTTGTGCCAGGAGTAATATATGTTTTATGTAAGCAGTCTGGTTACTCGTTTTCTCTTCATAATACAAAAGCTATATGATTTGAAAGAAGCAACTCGCCAAAGCAATAGAAGAATAAAGAAACAAACTCAAACTACAAGGCTACAGCTTCATTATTGGATTTAGAGCCAGGTGGAGCATGATATGAATAAGGAGAAGAAAGAAGACGTTAAGAAACAAGATCCGGAGCAGGAAGAAGCCACATCTATTAAGCGCTTACGGGAGAGCTGAGCAGAACCTTTCTACTGGACCAGTTCCGCTGACTTTAGTGCTTACTTTAGACTCTTATTCTATATACTTTGACACTGAACTTATAAGCCTTAGCCCTCACTTTCTACTTAAAGCGCTTCACTTACCCTAAACTTCTATTCTATAAGAGATTAACTACAGCCAACGAGAACAGAGGCATATGCAATCTCCCTTGTAGTTACAGCTTTTAGTCAGGTAAAGTTAATGGTAATCAATGACAACGATGGGCGGGATCGGGTTTCTTCTTCTATATTTAGCACAATAAAAAGTCGACCTCATACGTGGATAGCTTCAGTGCAATCATTCCTCATTCGGAGCTGCTGTCGGTTAAGTCGAAGAGCAGAGGTTTCAAGTTAGAACTTAATTACTGGCCGATCCAATCTTTCTTATAGACTCCCGTAGGTCTGTCTGGTCTTATAACTAGAATGGCAAGATTCGCTGCTCCTATTAGAATCTGTATTCTATTATTATTATGAAATCCAACTGACTTATACTTACTCCCCCCGTATTTGAATCTAAATGGCTTAGTCGGCTATTACGGAGGTTTGTAATGAAACGGATTGCCTTAACTTTGATTATGGCCCAACTCAAACAAGCAACAGCGCTGTGTACTCAATGTTGTCCATTACTATGCTTGTGTTGAGCATATCTATTACTTTTAGTCATATTCTAGTTAAGTTACTATAGCTTACGTGAGTTTGAACAATAAAAGAAACAAGCATCAGTACTTATAAGTTCAGGCAACGCAGTTCAATGGCATTTATTCTGAATCATCTTTCCCCTTGGCCGAGTTCATGGCCAGTTGGTAACAAGACCTATTCCATCCCTTTCCTTTTCTTTCGGTAGGGATAGCTCAATGTTGGGTCAATCATCAATGTTGGGGACTAGTACTTACTGTCTTTCGGTGGGGATAGCTCAATGTTAGGGGCTAGTTTGTGCTGATTATTGAAGGACCAGCTCCCTATTGAATCGGTCGGATAGCTATAAATAAATAAGGTGCTGAAAGCCTAATCAATCAAAAAAGGGGTATTCTGGGAATATCAGTTACCAAACTCAATAACAAGGAATGGGTATTCTGGCAGTTACCCAAAAGAATCTATCGTTGAGAAGGATTTCAAGCCGACCCGGAGAACAAGGCAAAGAAAAGGCTATACTGTATTGCAGAAGGTATACAAAGCAGACTTGACTATCAAAAAACAAAGAGTTGTGTCCACCCGCTAAGCTCATAAATGCTGCTTGACTCGGGTACTGAAGTAGACTCGGTAAAGAAGCTCTCAGGATCTCCTGCCCCATTCTTATATCCTGCAAAATAATACCTTGACTCGGGTACTGAACTATAGAGAACAAGTGGAACTCTACAAGCAAGGGAACAATCAAAGAATGTTGCGGCACATATAAGATATTAACAACAAACACAGAGCATTACTTAAATACTCGCGTTAGCTGCTATAGTATTGAACTCGCATGCATTAGCACCCGCTACAGAATTCAAGGAAGTAGTGAAAGCTTAATTAAGTAAGTATTGTTTGCTTGTTCAATCATAATCATAATGTGTGTTTGCTCTTTCCTTGTTCATTCCATATAGCCGGTTTAGAGCTAATTCGCTTCTATTCATTCGAGTTCTGTCGCTGGGAGCTGGTAGGTAATAATAAGAATAATAACGGCGAGGCATAGATGGTATAGACTTCCAAGATGAGGAAGACGTCAGCCCTAGCGAAAGATATCTTATCTCACCTCTAAATCATCCCCTTGCGAAAGATATATCACCTCTACTCTAAATCCTCAGACCTTGAAGGAAAAGCTTCCAATTAGACCAGTCGCTGGCCGAGTAGCAGATAGACCAAATAAGCACAGTAGGCTCTCTGGGATTCCATTAGAGTAGCAGATAGACCCAATAAGCATAGTAGGTCTCTGGGATTCCATTATTCTTGATTTATTGATTCTCTAGCCTATGCACTAGCCTTTAGGGGATCGAGAAGTGCTTCCTTCCATCGTCCCATCGATCTACTATCTTCTTAACACCGATACCGCTCTGAACCATAGAATGACATATCGGTACAAAACTCCTACCTATAACTATAACAAACACAAGCGAAATTAAGGTAAGGCCCATACAATGAAATAAGTGAGTAGAGTATAGTATATTATTTGGAAGTAAGTAAGTCAATAAGTCTAGTATGTAAGTAAGATAATGCTCTCTTATATTAGATGTGGTGTCAATCATTTGAATTGGAAATTGGGATAGCGGTGCCTCCGCCTCTCTGTCCTAATGTGCATAGGGAATAAGCTTAGAAGAAAACAAACAAGCAACAAACTCGAACGGAAAGATCCTTGACTAAATAAAGCTATAGAATACTAAAGCTACTGGATACTAAATACTGGATACTAAAGCTAGTGTAAGAGAGAAAGAATAAGTATGCTGTCAGCTGTGTAGTTAAATCAATTACATGATAAGGTAGAGGAGCGGAAAACCAGAGAGATTCTATGGTATAGAAGAAAACCGGATGATAAGGTAGAGAAGAGAACCAGATTCCATAATGAGGAGCTTTCAAACTATTCTTTCTCATTTCATATAGCTCGATTATATAAAGAAAGTAGAAACTATTAAGTACACATCCACTCATAAGGCATAAGTACACATCCATCCACTCAGAATATTGTAACCTCACTGAAACTCACTACTTACTCAGGGGGAATAAGCAAACATTACTTAAGCTTTAACTACTTCCTTTCCGTAAGCGCTTATACGTTGTTGGCTCGCTAACGCTTATTGTTGTTCGTTGTGCTAACGGGAACGGAGTGATTGAAATTGAAAGAAGTATTTGTTGACTTTCACTATTCTATATTTTGGGGTAGCTCTCTTCAGTGGATAATGAGTGGTGATCCTCTTGCTTAATAACAGGTAAAGGAAAGGCGAAGTATAAACAGTGATAATAGTTCCTCTGCAAGTTATTAGTATAGGGCCTGCAAGTGTATAGGGTTCGGAGCAAGTATAAGCTGGTGCCTCACATTCTGCCTCTATTTGTTCTTTCCAGTAAGCAATGCAGGTAGTTTACTTCTTTCTTTCTATACTCTCTATGGAACAATGAAAAAGAAGCGAGTTTTTAGTTATTCTCTCATGTCTTATCCAATTATATATAGCATGATCAGATACGAGATTATTGACTTAAAGCAATAAGTGAGCAGGGCATTATATCATGTGCACTTTTTTGATCTTTCTTTCTTTCTCTATTATATTGACTAGTGAATCATAACGAAGCCCTCGTTCGGCCTCAAACTAGTGAACATCCTTGAGTATAAAGCAAGTGCTAGCCGAGAACAGTTTACTAGAAAGAGAGTGCTTAGCGGGAATTGTTCTAGTTGAAGTTCCCTGGGTCCGGTCCTAAGGAATGGAATGCCACAGCCAGAGAGAAGAAAGCAGTAAGACACACTCAGATGCAGATAATCTCATTCCGTCAGTCATGCTTACATATTGGAATTAGTCGAGGTTTTGAACTGGAAGTTGACTTTCCTCTTGAATATCCTAAGAGTTCCAGAAGTAGAATCGAATGCTGAGGTTAAGGCTAAGTAAGGCTATAGGCTCGTATAGATACTACTGGTAATCAGAGTAAGATAGATATTCGATTCCCGTAGGACAAGGGAGAAAGATCGGAATAGCCTGTTCCTGTTTGCGTAAGAGGCTGTTAAGGCCGACTACACGGTTAAGTGCGATGTAGCTCCAAGTATATAGAATCCTTAGTGGAAAGATAAGCTGTTGTCGTCGAAGCGGTCTTTGAAAGAATGCCTTTTCTGTGCTGTGCATTGCAAGACTCAGTTTAGTTTAGAATAATGCCTTTGAGTTCTTTTGAATGGACAAAGAATTATTGTATAGCTGAATGGATAGTACATAAAAGGAGAGTAAGGGCTGGGACCACAGGTGATCTTCCTTCCTTTGATGCTTAAAGGTAGGCCGGAGTGAAAGAGAGAGTAGCAACTCTTCTTAGTGCCCTTTCAGAGTTGATTTCCCTGCCCGGATTCTTTGCCTTGGAGATCTTATCCGGTGATTGAGTATGAGAGAAGAAGCTTTGCCATTAAAGTTATGGTCTGGTGTAAATGAATTGAATCAAGAGTGAAGCACCACTTTGGCTCAGGGCTCCCAAAAACAGGACTTGGACAAGCTACTACTAGACTCACCTAAACTCAGATATCCTATACCTCGGGCTCATCTCACAGCGGGCTTCTATACCTATGGCTACCTCTGGCTCCCCTTGAAGAACCGAAATAGTCAGTCGTAAACTGGGGATTTCACTATAGCGTTGTATAAGTGAAGCACCGAACCTAGACTCGAAAAGTATGGAATTGAGTGCACCGCTGATAGAAGCATTGTAACCTAAGCTATTCACAGTATATAGAGCATGCGCATAAGTCAGAAATTCTTGTTTTACTTGCACGTAAGGAGAAAGTGAGCAGTTTCGAATTATTGGAATTGACCTTCGGATCAAGACTCAGTGCGCTTACAGATTAGAGACGGGAAGGGTGTTTTTGAAATCAGATTATAGGCATAAAATGCATTCGTTGGACTTTTTCCCAGTTGAAATGCCCGATTCCACATAATAAGAGTTGACCAGTATCTTAATTCGACCAGAAATGTTTCTCTTAAGCCTTAACCGAGTGGATGTTCTTGATACCTGATTGAGACCATACTTGAGAACTTTATTAGATACTTCTCCAGCACTAACAACTAAGTAGGGAGGCCCTAATTCAAGGGAAACTTCTCGTCCCGTTTTTACCATGACCAGACCTTATTGTCTATCTTAGTTGGGAGTCAGAGTTCAAGCAGGGTTCAAGGAAGCAGTTAGATTAGAGCCAGCAGTAACCAGTTCTTTAGAGGAATAAGCAGTGCGCTTTTCTAAAGGGTTCGTTGGTTGTTGAATTCTTTGTTGCGCTTAACAGGAGGGGAGTTTCTAGTGTCAATTCCAGAGTCAAAATCGGGAAAAGGGGAGAATAGGTATTCAGTGACCTTCTTCTATTAGCTGGAGCAGGGGAATCAAAAGGCATTTATTACTAGGTGCCTTGATTCTTCTCTTTCTACTCAGATCTTGTCCACTTTCCTAGTGAGCACTACATCTTCCCCAGTTGCATATCTTTCTTCTGCCTTCTTTTCTTCCGCTTCTGCACAGTATAGGATGGATTCCATTCTTTATTTGTTGCGATGCCTCTAATAAATGCTTTGTTTCTTGTTGAGTCAGGAGTAAGGTACCAGATTGATATTGTGCTTGAAATGAAACTACTTAATAAAGCTTCTTAGCCTTCTTTGGCATTTGATACTGCTCTTGCTTATGATCTTTCTTATGCTTCATCTGTTGATTGTTTAATTGAATGTAGTGCACCACTTATAGAATATAGTCACTCACACTTCAGACTCATAACTTGAAGATTACCCACTTACCATTTACCACTTACTTTTATACTGCTCCTTATTCCGCTTTTGTGCTCGCAAGTCAAGTTTTCGGTGTTAGTGAGTAAGGCTACGTATATTGTAGCTCAAAGGTGTTTGGTTACATGATGCTTGTTCCTCCTTCCTTCCTCCCCTTACTCCTGACTAAAAGTATCAATTCTTTCAATAACGGTTTCCCATACATAAATCAACCATATCGGCATTTATTCGTAATAATGCATGTATATGTGGGGTTCAAAAAGTCTTAGTTCATATATTGGAAATGGAAAGTGTGTCAATGTATCTAACCAACTACTCCTAATGTTTCACATAGTGCTAGTTGATGACGGGGTAAAGAAAAGGGGAAAGTCAAACTTGGGCGCTCAATTCCAATCGAATGAAACTGGATCTAGTATATATAGTATTCATTGGCAATCAGAGCATATATATGGATATAACTTATTTCTACCGGGGTCTTGAAAACGCCAGTAAGTAAGGGTGCCTTTCTCCTTTTTTGAGAGTTTTACTAGGATTCTTAGTGGTTGGAACATCCAGTTCTCCTTGGTAGGAATTGAATATGGTTATTTCTTTCTATCTAAGCTAATCCTTTTTTTCCACAAAGAATAGATCGGTGATGTCTTTCTACGGGATCACGGGTTTCTTCAGCAGACTAAAGGCAGACATACTATCTTACTTTACTTGTTTTTCATCGTGTTTTACTTAATGCTCGTCTCTTTGGGTGCGGTGCTTTTACTTAATGCTCGTCTCTTTGGGTGCTCGTGTCATCGTATTCAAAAGCAGAGGGAAGATCATCTCTTTGCTTTGCGGCATATATATAAGTCGCCCACGTAGTTGCTTGTCTCTGTATTTCCTGCTCGTACCTGATTCTTTTCTTCCCTTAGCTGCTACGCCCTATCTTTATGGAGCCCTTTACCCCCATACCTTTAGACTATTCCTGTAAACCATACGAGTATACTTAGCGCGAGCTGCTGACCTTACTTTATTTAGCCTTAACTCGCCCAAGAGTCCTTTGTTTGGTGTTCGGGAACTCAATAAGCAATGGGATGAGCAAGAACAAGTGGCACTCGGGAACAATAAGTTGTTGAAAGCAATGCTCTGTTAAGTGACTCATTTCTATCAGATGCCGACTTCTATTTCACCTACTTCTATGGAAATTCAAGATAGCTTTCATACTGGGCGCTCCCCTATCATACTTACTTAGCAAGTGGAAAGCATCAAATCATACTTACTTAGCAAGTGGAAAGCATCAATACGAGTATCTCCTATAGTTGTGAAACCTAGACCCATACAAAAGGTTAGGTGAAGGCAGCCGAGCCGATATTCATTCTTAAAGCAAGAAAACTCACTACCGCCAAAAAGGAACTTGCGCACTTATTAATTGCGAGTAAAGACACACACTGCTTTGTTTTATTTGATTTGTCCGAACTCTACCTCTACTTCTAAACGGTCCGACCTAAACCTAAACTCTGACTTCAGCTGATCCAGTTTTCCCCTGCTTGAATGCCATCTTATCTACCCTTAACTTAAAGGAAGCTGTCAAGCCTGATTGAATTTCTTTCTCGCTAACGCTAACTTTCTACTTTACCTTTACCGACGCAGAGCTTCTTTCGCACCCCGAGTGGCCTTCTTTCCCTTATTGAGTACCCTTTCTGAATTGAATAAAAGAAATATGAACCTTATATGAGAGAAATAGATGTAAACAAACTGCAGCCTCTATGAAGCCTATGAATAGTTGGCTATAGGGCTTGTTTCTTATTCATATGTTAGTGAGTTGATAGAAGCAGTCAATCGCTAGAAGGTAAGCAATTCATCTAGGAGTGCCCCCCCAATAAAAGAATATAACTCAAACACACGGCCCATCAATGTGGATCGAGAGCCTGCTTACTTGTTTCACTCAGCTAGCGCATCCCGATCCCGAAACTAAGGAATAGAATCTAGGCACCCTTAATTCGCGTTAGCCAATGACAATGAAGACAGCACTAGCTCTTCACTCCTTACTGCGGATGCTAAACTCAGATCATAGGCGCTCACCCCTTCCAAAGTAATGATAAGAGAATTGAGCGGTGATTTAAGGTTTGGCTTTCTATTCTACTTTCATCATATGACTCGAAATCAGCCTTATCCTTTGGAAGCCTTTACCTTAATGCTGGGCTTGCTCCTGTAGCTGGCTGACGCTCAAAGTAGTTTCGTGGAGTAGTTTGTTAGACCTGAGAAGTATTACGTTGATTCTGGATTATTGTACAGTACGGAAGCCGTGGCTTTCAACTTGAACTACATTTTCTTACCTCCCCACACCAACCAGGAATTTAGTGCGCAGAAGATCTTCGGAAAAGAAACTCGTGCCTCTTATCTTTCTTATAGCTTCGCCGTTGTTTCTTGTTCTCCACACTTATTCTTAGGATTCTGATTGATTTCCTTGTCCTTGTTTGTTAGCGAGTGTAGTTCGCCTTTCCATTGCTTTCGAAAGAGACACCTTCCTTCTCTCTGCTCTCGAACACCCGAACACTTGACTTGCTCTTATCCGAGGGTTATATGACATGCGCTCGACTCGAAGGATTCCATAAAAGGTTGACTCAGCTAAAGGGAAGGGAACGGTTAAATAACAAGTAGATCGATCTCGCCCAGTAAGAGCCAACACCAAGATACAACACTGCACACAAAGAAATTCTCCTAAAGCAGGAAGGAAGATACCGTGCTTCAAAGCCGAATTACTTAAGGGCAAAGGAAATTATGAAGTTGCAACACAATCATCTCCTTCTACTTTAACACCCGAAACTCTACTGGAATCTGGAACTCTACTTTCTAAACTAATTGATGGTTCAGCTACCTACCTCTTTGGTTACCTCTATTCTTTATATCTCTTTGGGTGGTTACCCTACTTCTTTATAAGATGAAACTAAAACAGACAGATACTCGTCGCCAACACTGGCACTTAATAATTCGTCACTTTCTCCTGTTTCTTATCAGTCTTCTTCTTTATCCTCTAGCTCTGCTCTTGACTTTTCATTCCTTTACTTTGATTTACTTAGCGCTTCAGAAGTTCTCCACTTGTATTCTGTACACCTCGATTCAAAGCCTGTAAAGTGAGATCTTATTGCCCCAACCCACTCTACTACTCGGTTAAGGTACATTCCTATATATATATAGCATCAGGACTTGAATCTCTTGCTTTTTGTTGTCTACGAGATCCGGATCCGAAGCTATTACTGCCCCCAACACATAATGCGCAGAAGCCTTATTTTGAGAAGAAGGTTCAGTGGCGAAAGTGGAATCTCATTCCTGAAAGTGGAGGTTATTGGGGAGGAATCTCTTACAGGCGCTCGATTAACTGTAAATTCCGTATTTGTTGAGTCCACAGATAGAGCGGAATAGTTGGAATTAGCCGCATCAGTCAGTAAGAGGTCTAAGGTTACTTCAATCTGGAACAGGTGGTACTCAATCAATTCTGAATACTCATTATCTTAACAAGCAAGAGATATGAAAGGACTGGTGACGCGTTTCACTTGACTCGGCCCAAGAAGACTCAGTGGTTTTAGCGTCAGTGGCATCAGCGTAAGTATCCGTGAATTCTTATCCTTAGGGGGAATATCCTAGAACTACGGATTATTTGACTGCGGATGATTCTATTGTACACAACACTAGAACTGCTTCCTTCGCGGACTCCTCACGGCTTACTTTGAAGGAAATAGGCGCATGCGCATCCAGAACAAGATTTGTTGAACCAATTACCGCTACCACTTAACCTCTTCTTTACTAACAGACTTGCGAAAGACCAACTCTTTTCGGGTATTGGTTGTACGGACTGGCTTAAACTGGATTACTCCGCAGCCCACTCGTACCTTGAAGTAGAGCCTTCCCCTAGGCTACTGAACGACAGGAAAAGGAAAAAAAGAACGGAAACTTTCACCCGATCAAGAAATATTCCGATATAATAAGGCTTGAAACTGGAGCGAAGCAACTCGCCCTTAAGTACGAAACGAGGTTTGGCAACATACGATCGGAGAGGTGGACTTGCTTGAGATGAGATAACTTGCTTTCATAATCCCGGACTAGAGTAAGAGGCTGGCACATAGGGACATCGGTTGAAGCTCGGCTAGAGTAAGAGGCTGGCACATAGAGACATCGGTTGAAGCTCCCTCAAAGGCATCTCATTGGCTAGCTAGCTCATATAGAATGGGTCTATGGCTTGCTCCTGTCTGCTCTTTGATTATCTATCGGAAAGAGTTCTTTCCCCCCTGTCTACAAAGATTTCTATTGATTCCTGCTGGGATCTCTGTAACTATGTAAAATGGTCAAAGCGTTCTGATAAGGGAGGAGCCACTTCTTCATTGTCTATTGCTCGGGTGATAGGAGCGGTAGACCTTAGCCCTTATTGACTTCAACAAACAAAACCCCTAGGGTAGGAAGGTTCACCAACCCAAAATCTTTCCAGAAAGGATTCTTGCATGTCGATTTAGCAAACCAATGCCTTAAACCACCCCATACCTACAAAAACTGGATTCGGAAAGCAAGCACGGGGACCTTATCCTTCCCAAGCACGGGGAACTTATCCTTCCATTAAGAAAGAGTTCATCGAAGAATACTTTGCCTGGAATGGAAGAATCGTGTGTTGCCATTCAAGAGGTAAGCCCGGTAAGTGAAATCCAAATGAGAAAAAGGGTAGGAAAGAAAGAGCGACCGATTTCACAAGAGGTCGAATGTACCCATTGTAATGCTTGTCAACGAGATTCCAATTCACCCAGAGGGAAGGAAGAAAGATTCCCCAAAATGTGATTAATATTAGTTATGTTACTTCATAGAATCGTTTGTTATAGGAATCGGGTGAAAGTAGATAAGTGCCTGACTCTTATTAAGACTACACTATTTCATTCATTCATTCTCGGTGCAAAACCGTCCTGCTAGGGAACTCTTCATCAGCCGCGAGAATTCAGAGGATTCGTTTGTTACTTACACCTTTTATACATCCAAAAAGGGAAAGCGAGGAAGCTCTGCCCTTATTAACACATGGGCGATCACTCAATTCAAACTTGAGATAGGAAGCCCAGCTTAGCCTAGCGCAACTATTGCCTCCCTTTTTGTAAGAGATCAACCTGCAATTAAGTACTACCACTTTGATTCCTCCGTCCCACTGGGGAAGACCCAATCCAGAGAGGGAAGAAGATCAAACGGAAAAAGCCGGAGGGTCCTCGGGAGTGCCAGACGAGCTACTCGAACAACCTCCAAGCTTTCCGGTCACCCTTTGAAGAGTACATGCCGATTATCGTGCTTTCCTCACTCCACTCCTACTTAAGAATCAAAAGGTTACTTCTATACTCACTAGCCTACTACCCGGGAAAATGACTTATTTGAATGGAGAGCTGTCCTATAACACTAACAAGCGGGGACAGAGATAATGGAGAATAATGGATATGGAATTTACATAGAATAGAAGCTCTCTCGACTCTATCTACTTTATACAGGAGTATGGAATATTTCCATTCTATAGCTTTTCGGAATGGACATGCCTGGAAGTTGGGGAAAGAGGAATGAGACCAAGCGTGCTTTCTTAAATCTAATGGATTCTATTATCTTAGAAAGTATCACCCTAAGCAACATCATGGGCAAGTCTTGATTTCTCTTGATTTCTGGAAAGTAATGGAAGTGACTGGCTACACAGACTTGGAATCAGCCAACTCATTTTACGGGCAAGCAATCCATCAAGTAAACCTGTCAGTGAGTCAATTCCTTTGCTTGCATTCCAGCTCGATCCACTCTTCTGTCTTTGCCGGGACACAACTATGTCAAAGTTAGAAGGATCTGCTATCTTTAAATTGAAATTGAATCTAGATTGAAAGTACAGAAAAGAGAAAAAAGCTGTCCATTCCTTCCTGTAAAGATAAGAGAAAAAAGCTGTCCATTCCTTCCTGTCTTGGTTATTGCTATAAAGACAAAAGGAAAGGGAGATTTGCTCCTACAGAAGATATTGTATCTTATCCAGTAGAATCAGTCTAAGTCAATCAAAGTAAAGCCAACCTGTTCTTACTTTATTAGCTTAGCATGGATTGCCCGGAATCCGGTAAGAGAGAAAGTTGGAATTTGTATGGGAAATGTCTGGTAAGAGGAAAGAAGATCTGGCATCGGTCTCCACGGCATGAAAGAAGACTAGTAGAAAAGCCCCACCCCAGATTCCGCGCAGTTAAGTTGAAAGCTTCAGATGGTGGTTAGCTCAATCATCAATTGTTCGGAGACACTTCTGTATTTTATACAAGGGAAGGATGGGTTGCCATGGCTTCGAAATCAGCATAACTAGTTAACATCATCGGATCGGTTTCAGCTTCTTGAGCAGTAGGCATTCCCTCGGTAGACTTATACAACCAATGTAAGAACCATAATTCGAAGCGAAAGGTTCATACCACTCTGATGAGACTGGAACGGACTCTGATCGTAACAATTCGATATCCCCAAAAACCTTTGCCACTTATATATCTGCGCCGAGCTATTGACTACAACGACTACGACGGCAGGGGTGCTAGCAGACGGTTTGTTTTTATTGAACCTTGCTCCGAGCTCATGGGGAGAATGGTTTTTCCATTAATGAAAGTAGTCTAGTGGAGATATGAGTTCAACGCGCTACCTTTCAATAGATTCGTTCTGGCGACTAAATACAGAAGTCATCTTATATCATAATAAGAGAAGGACTGTTCTAATGAATTCTACTATTGTTCAAGTTCGGTTTGGGCTTTCTCCCCTTTTCCCAGTGAAAGTTCGGTTTGGGCTTTCCCCTTTCCCCTTTACACTCCTTTAAAAGGTTTCAAACAAACCCTTTCTATAAGATAAGAAGAAGGTCCGCTTCCAGCTCTCGATTGTTCCTTTATCCGGCCGAGAAAGCTCTTGATAAAGCCAACCATTCTATCTGGATCTTGATTCCGAATATCTTAGATAGAACCTAACAAGCCAACTCACCAGAATGAACAACTAACTCAAGACCTATAATATGAGAGGTGCCTCCCCTCGATAGTATTGAATGCTCCTTCCATCCAAGCATGTTCCATCCAAGCATGATGGTAGAATTGGTGGGTAAAAACGAAATCCCGGGATGGTGAATGAGACTCAGCCTATGCTACTCGATCCACCGCTGAGACAGTCTCTTCAATAACCGGGCGCCTAGGCTTTGGGCGGAGAGCCGATGATTTCGACGAGGCCCTTCCCTGCCCACCGGGTTCCCACCAAGTCTTCTTTCTAGCACCAACACCGCCATTCGCGAACCCCAGCTTCGTCCGTCCTTTAACCGATCTACCCCTTCCCTTGGTTTACTCTCGGAAGTCCTATCTTAGTTAGGTAAGACGATCTTGCATATCTATGTCCACCCAGCCGCCCTTCCCAGCTCTAGCTTCGGCGGAACCTTCTTCGTAGGAGACTTAGTTCCAACTATTTACGATCCCACACCCCACTTGGGAGACTGCCCTTCGGGATAGGTAGGATATGGTGCCACAAATTGTAGTCTACTCGGCATGCCAATGCGTCGATTCTTAGCTGGAGATAATCATTGCGAACCCGATGGGATGGGACCGAGTGTGGATATATGTTTTCAATCGATTCCTCCGGTGCCCCAGACGTGATTGCATCGACAGAAATGCAGGTAATTCTTTTCTTCCCCAGCCCAGAGGAATACTTTTTCCTTTAAGGAGTGCTGCCAGCGCGTTACTTCGAAATGGGCAGATAATACCTTGTTAAGTAGGTATCCTGTGGTAAAGTTAGGTTTCAAGACAGAGTGAGCTGGAAAACATCGAATATTCGCGATTCCGAACTCCATAAAGCAAGCTTAGCTTCGCCCATGACTGGTGCATGAAGGTTTTACGTCTTATTCCTATGGATGGGTCAAGACGTCGATCAAAGTCTCTGTCATCTGGCTCCTTTGATTTAGCATCTGGAGACTTCTCATCCTTCTTTGTTGACTTTGGGAAATACCGCTGGGTTAGTCCCTTTTCCGCGGAGGTATCATTGGGGGGCTTAGCCGTGTCATTTCCATCCTTACCCTTATTGGGAGAAACTCTATTGGGAACTTCGTTTTCCGTTGATGGAGGGACTTTGGGTGATTCATCATTTATCCTGATGTAGTACTTAGCATCGGCAATGTAAGCTGAAGCTTCAAGGGCTTGTCATCAGCGCACACTTTCTTGACCATTCCAGCACGACTGTATTTGAAGCATGGATGTAGGGTAGAGGCCGTTGTCATGGATCCATGGCCTACCTAAGAGAATATTGTCAGATGTCTTGGCTAGTTTTTTCATTTGATTCCTTTTATTCCACAACTACAACGAGTAAAAGAATGACACAAGCCCTACCTACACCACAACTAGGAAGTAACTGAATGAAACTCATACTAATTAGAATATAGCTCCCCACTTAGCTTCCCTACGCCAATACTGGATTCAGCCTCTGAACTTTACTTTTGACTTTCCAAGTACCGACACAAGAACATAACTTCCCCCGCACACCCGAACCAACCTACCTCTTAGACTTAATATAAGGGCGGATTAATAATCTGGCACAGATTCCACCCCCTTATATAATTCCTTCAACAAGACTTTCTAGTAATTTGCTAGAGTAGGAAATAGAAAAGTATATGCTTGTATACTTGCCTTGTTGCTATGTGTTTTTTGTAGTTACTTGTAGGGCCCGATCCTTACTATCAAACCGAATCTGTAACTCTCCTTTCAACAACTTGCCTTCCCGTTGACTTTCGCGGATTCTATTACTGCAGATTATACCGCTTCAAATACAGCTGAAGATACTTATGAATTTACTTATTATTTGGATTTCGTTGACTTTATGTTATGGAACATCGGAACCCTTTCCTGTTGAATAGAATTAATGGGGCCTGCCCTTTCTTTGAACAAAATCCTGCGCTTATGCTTAAACTCTAACTCAAACAGTTCATTTTACTTTACTTTAGCCTTGTAAACGGAAACTATCCCTGATGCTACTTACTACTTGGTATGGGCCTGTCCTGTCTTAAGCAAAGTCAACTTCAACTTAAGCTTAAACTCTCACTAGGAAACAAGGGCGTAAAAAGCACTCCCTAGAATCTTGCTTGCTAGAGCCGGGACAATGAATCCTTTCTCGTCTACTTTCATTGAGACTTTGGAACAAAATGCTTCCCTTTACTCTTCTGCTTCAAAGCCAGTCAAAAAACTCATTCTATACAAGGAAAGAAAGGGCTAAAGCTTATGATCTCGTCGGTAAAGCCAATCAATAACCTGCACCTTTGCTTGCTTAAACTTGAAGAAAATAAGATTGATTTTGACCTGCTTCCTCGCCAGTTCTTTCAACTTAAACTGAGGAATTAGCATTCTCCCCAACTACAGCAGATTATTAAGCATACTTTACTTCACTAGAAGAACCGTTTGACGATGAAACTAAAACGGACCTGCGAGCTACTGTACTTTCTACTCTTGCTTGTTCCGAGTCAACCAGGAAAAGATCTTGCCCCGAGTCGATACTTCATTGATTTTGGACTGAATACGCATCTCATATCTCATATATCAATAGTTGGGATTGAGCAGCTAACTTTCCCTGACGCTTAGAGTCAAACAGCGCAGTAATCCTTCGAGCCTTGTTCCCAAAAACAATCATTGACTTTAACTCGAAACTCAGAGAAAAAGGGAATGAAAGAGCACTTAGAGTAGGTACCCTTAGAGTTGGTCCGAGCACTTAGAGTAGGTACCCTTAGAGTTGGTCCCGGGGGTTTCAATTGAAATAGACTTTACTTTACTTTCATATGATATGATACCGCTTCTTTTTATCCACTTTCCACTGACTTCTGGAGCTACTCGCTATTAAGTTAGTGAAGCATGAATCCAGCTATAGGGGCTGTGAAATCAGTTATGGAATCAGTTCTCCTATTGTTTGAGTTAACCCATACGCAGCTAGGCACCTACATCTATTATAGCATAGCGCGGCACCCACATATATTATATTATATGAGAATTCTATTAGATCATCTCACCTCTGTATTCTGTTAATTCTATTATCTTCACCTCTGTATTCAGTTAATTAGATTAGATCACCTCTTTATTCAGTAGTCTAGGCGCCATCCCTTGTTTCTTTACTGTAGTCGTGTCTTGGCCTCTTTTCCAATTGATTTGATTTTCTTCCAATTTCTCATTTCTTTGATTCCAATACTCTAGCCCTAACAACCATAACTAGTAAGTCCACCAGCCTACCCGACCCTAACAAGTAAGTCAACTACCCTAGCCTCAAAGCTAGTACTCTCTGGCTCCTAGTTAGCCTCAAAGCTAGTACTCTCTGGCTCCTAGTAATTAAAGGGTAAACTGGGTCAACTAGTAATTAAAGAGTAAACTGGGGCAACGAGCACTACCCTTAAGAAAGGGGCATAAAAGGAGCGTTATTGACTAGCTCGCTACCGTCATGAATACCTTACTTGGTAATGGCAACCAACTAATTCATTATGTAGTTATCTGACCTTTCTATGCGTTTGTAGTAGTAGCTTGGTTCTTTAGTTTGATAGCAAATGACCTATTTAATCTACTTCTCAGCTGTATAAATGCATTTTCGCCTAATAACATAGACTCTTGTCGAATCCTAAACTAATATACTTACTTATACTAGAAATAAGGAATAGTAGCTTTTTTCATTCTTTCACAGGTGCCCCAGAGGATGGAAGATATATATGCCCGGGCCAGAGTGGGAGAATCCACCATATATGTAATATGTAGCTATATACCGAGTAGGGGATAGAATCCTGAGTTGGAGATAAGATCTGATGCAGCCGAGCCGAGGGGAACAAGCATAAAAGCCACTAAAGCAAGTCTGAGTCCTGTGACAGATTTCTATAAGGGGGCGTCAGCGGAGGCAATAACATCAAAGCCAACCTCTTTTCCTTGGCTGCCCACCTTGACTCTGTTATTTCATCATGGATTCTTTCTTTCCTTACCGTTAACTCCTTCCTTTAAGAATTGAGTTTCCTCTTGGAAAGAAGCCCTCTTTTCTTCCGCAGTTAAGTCAGCAGCAAGTAGTTCTCCAGTAGTCAAGTTTCATAGCCGACCTTTCTTCTTATCCGACTAAGGTTCACTTGTAAGAATAGGCCTACAACTACTCTAATACTAAGCATACATGGAAGCGGTCTTCCACTCCGGTTTCTCTTTTTCCTTTACTAGAGTATACTTTCCATCTGTAGCTTTCGATCCTGCCCTACCTATAACTGATAGATCTCCTCTTCTCTTGTATTGCTCCTATACCTAAGTCAACTAATTCCATTCTTCAGTAGTAGGGGCTTGGGCCAGAGCATTAAGTTGAAGGTCTAGTATGACCAAGTCCCGTGTATTCGCCTGTCTTCATCGTCAACAAGTCGAGTGAAGTTATTGTATCTAAGTAATAGAGAGAAGTGATTGTTTCCCAGTACTTATAATTCCATTAGATAGATAGAGGTAATCCAACGGATAGGTAGCTGAACCAGCAACTTAACTAGTAAGCAACGAAGCTTGAAGGAAATCCGGGGGTTGTTCACTACGCGGTTCTAGCTTAAAGAGAGTCCGTTTGTGTGCGAGTGAAGTCTCCGAGATCATCCGCAGAAACAAGAGCTGGGGATCTGAGGAAGGATTAGTATAAGCTTATTCATTGGAATTACTATAAGGTCCTGTTTCGAATTGTAAGTATATAAGTAGTCCTGTTTCATATTCTTCTTCTAAAGAAGCTAGATTGGAAGCGGAATCTTAATAAGATGTGCCATAGTTTCAAGTAAGTCAGCAGCAAGCGCACTCACTGAATACTAGTCTCTTTCCGTTCTTGTTTCATCGTATAGCAAGTCAGGGTATCATGTCCGGATAGAAAGTTAGGGTATAAAGTAAGGTGTTGGCGAAAGGAAGTAAGCCAAAGCATTGTAGAGAAGCTGGTAATATTACTTCCTTATATACTTATCTCTCCATAGAAGTCGCTTTTGAGGACACTCCTTAGCCACGATGATAGGCTCCAATGCATTCTCCAATCTATACCTTGTGTTACTCATTTCCATTCTTACTTTTGAGTTGAATAAAGATGATACCCAGAACTTATAATAACCGGCTCGACTCTTTAGTACGCTGGCCAGCAGTAGATTCACAATTCCTGTTTTCGGCGCAGACAAGCAACTTTCTACTTAACGACTTCTTCTCTTACTGATGCTAAAGCTAAAGATCTTTACTCGGGGAACTATCTCAATCACTTGATGCTGACAATGGCACTCGAACAAGAACTAGCCCACTTGCACCAACATCTTAATACCGTAGAGTTGGGGAACTCATTAATACAAAACCTATGGTTGGTAATTCAACTGATTGTTCCACTCTAGCACCTTCCTTGTCTACGAACTCCGTTCTTTATTGGCTTTCCCATCCCCATCTTATTCATCTGATCCTGTTGTTTTCTCGGTGTTAGCGAGTTCTTCGCACCTTTCCTTTCAAACAAAATCACTACTTGGACATGAGAAAAGAGATGAGATGGACCACTACTTGGACATGAGAAAAGAGATGAGGCTTCTAATCTAGCATCTTTACCTTATTCCGTATGTTAAGCTTAGCATATCAGAATGGAGTTTCCGGGTTTCTGTTTTCATACAAAGAGGGGGCTGGGCTAAGTTAACGCACCTCCAAATACAGAATGAACCTCCCGTTGCGGCTTGTCTTCGTGTCTAGTAGTTACTTTTTGAGTAAAGTATAGGTTCCTGAAGTATAAGTGCTTGTGCGAGCTACAGTAGCTGGTTATTGTTTAGAAAGCCTTTCCTTTCCTGCGTAAGTAGTGTTGTGCTTGACTCTGTTGTGCTTGACTTTGTACTACCTACTTGTAAGTAAGAAGAATAAGAATAAGAAGCTACCCAAAATGGAAATACTTTCTCCTTTCTCTCTTCACGACAACTAAGGGCAATAACTTATCTTGCAGACTTCTACACAAGGAACTCATTTATTTTCCACAACCCGAGCACCCACCTCTGATCTTAGCGAACTTACAATAAGGGCCTCGACTTGAAACTGACCTAACTCTGTGCTCTGAACCAATCTTGCCTCTGCCCTTCTAATTAATGGTAGACCGGCAATGAATAGTAAGGCCCTCACCAAGCTTTACTTCTTTATCAGATTAAACAAGGGCAGATTATTAATATGGCTAGAAGGTCCTCAACTCTGCAAGTAAAACATCTGCCTCTGTGCTTTATCATCTGCCTCTGTGCTTTATTCTATTAAAGTAGGGTACCTGGTAGTAATCGCACTGGTAGCTGACTCTAGAGTCAATTAAGCAGGGTTTATTTCTTAATATCAATTCTGTTCTTTCCATTCAGTCAATAAACACTTTCATTCTATCTTCACTAATTAATATACCTAGTTCAATTCCTTCTTTCTTTCCATTATTACCCATCTTCTGCATAGGCTGTGTAGGCAGTATAAAGTGGGTAAGCAGCGGCATACCATACAATCAATCAGTTCATTTCACCAGGGCTATCCGAACAAGACTCTGTGCTTTAAGTCAACTAACCACTCCCAAACAAAGGACTCAAAAGCTGGGGAAACTCTGCTGCCGCGTAACAAGGCATCTACTTACGCGTTACTAGTTCACTTTAGCTGTTAATTAGGACTCCTAATACCGAGTTTCTAATGTCAATATTTGTTGCTATGTGTTTGTGATCCAGAGCTATATAGGCTTCAACAACTGATTGAGAGTACCCTGCTTGAACACCAGATCGAGAGCGCCTAGTACCCTGTGTCCTTTTGAGTCTTCCCTGAACAACCATAAAGATTAATGGAATAAATGAACTAGTTTTAGCCTAACATCTGTACCTTCTTGCTTATCTACCTCGTTTCATTCTGCCCCGATGACTTCCCCTTTCCTGGCCTCACCCCCCAAGAGTCAAAATACATAGGACACTTGCTCATAATTCTATAACATCCGAACGAAACCCCCCTCTTGATACAACTAAAGAGAAGAATGAAACTATCACTGCGGATTCTTTAGTAGACCTAACTGGCACTGCTTCTTATCGAGTAGACTCAATTCGAACCTATACGTCAATTACCTCCTCTCTTGGAGACTTTGCTGGCACCGTTATACTTCTCTTGGAGACTAGGATGAAACAAGGGATTACTTTATCACAGGCACTGGGGATGACACTAGAACTTGACCTTAACTGCACCTTTCCACTCTACCAACTCAGTTAAAAGAAACCTCGAACTGTGGAACTAGGCATTCTTCTCTCTAAGACTAGGCTCCCCCGCTCCCTTATGATGATACTTATAGTATTAGTCCGGATATCCCTTACCAAGTAGTAAACAAATAAATCAACTAGAAACTTGCAACTACAGTATGAGTTATCAAAAGTGCTGTGCCCTTAAGTCATTGGGAAAGTCAACTATGTTTCGGTAAATTAGATGTATTCCTAGGTTAGCGAGTTGCAGCAGTTAGCTTGTTTAGTGGGTGCGGCTAGAGAGGAGCCTAATGAAGGTAGAAAAGAGCCAGAGGTGGATTAGAGCCCGGTGCCAGTTCCTGCTCGAGGAAGAGTTTCATCTGTGTTTTCACCCCTCGTTTCATCCGATATGGAAGCCTATATAGTGTTTATTCGGTAATTGGCTTGGCCTTTCCCTTTGCTTATCGAGCTGGCCTAAATCATTACTATTGGAAATGACATCTTATTATAAGCTAATAATTGGAATTCAAGCCGGTTTACTCTCCATAACACCGATGAACAAAGTAAAGTAAAGCTTCTGCTTCAAAGCCAGTACCCGATTTAGTAGTTGTTGGAGACGAGTCAGCTGCAATCGATTCTCAATCATAAAGTATGGTTTCGGGTGTTGGTGCAAGGCTTACCTCTTAATTAGTTGACAGCAGGGTTCATAGTCTAGGTCCCTATTAAGAATACGTAGTTGACAGCAGGGTTCGAAGATTCAATTAAATAAATGTTGTAAGAAGAAACTGAATGAGGAGATAGGTACAGAACATAGAAGATACCGCTCAGTTCACCAACTCACCAAACCCCGGGGGCAAAGCTACGAGGATTAAGAAAAGCGACTTAACTGCTACTAACACCATAGATTGACCAAACAAGTAGAGTCATTGGCTTTTTCATCTCTAACACCCAAGATCAGAAGCAAGGGTACCAAGTATAAGGTATCTCGAAAGCAAGGAGGGAAATCCAAGTCAAAGGAATAGGAATAAGCACTAAGCAATTGAAGCCCTAGATGCTGTAGGGTAAGGAACTTTGAATCTCTAGTTGAGCCAACAAGTCAAGTATCCGCCCTGCAACTAGTAGTAGTCCAGGTATTATATAAGAATTAAGGTCTAGGGACCATAGGTAAGAGAAGGAGTTCACCCTAATATAAGTAAGGGCAAGCCGACAAGTCAGTCAGTATTAAAATAAGACAAGAGAGACAGGTCTGATCTAGTGGATTCTAATAAGTATACGTTGCTTTCCTACTTGCTACGTTTTTGAGTGTCTTGCCGAGTCTTGATCCACCAAGCAGACAAGAGGATTTAGCCAGCCTTAATAAGTAAGGGCACCACTAACTTTGCTAACAAGTTACCAACCCAACCCCCCCGCTCGCTAACGCCATGAATACAGTACTCCATAGGGGCACCGAACTCACAAGCATTATTGGTTTTAGTAGAGTAGAAGTGACTTGTTGTATCAGGTAAGGAAGCCGAATCTACTATCGAATCAATTCAGGTATTCTACTTCTTATTGGAAAGAGTACATGGGAATTCATCTCTTTGGGCAGCAGACTTCACTCGAACCACCTTGAAACAAAGAATGAAACCAGTAAGGGCAAGAATGCAACTATAAGTCATTAAAGAATTTCACTCACAAATAGGAAAGCCAGAAGGGTAGGAATCAAACTGGCATTAAAGAATGAAACAATAAAACAATAAATAAAGAAATAAGGAAATATAGTAAAGGCTTTGTTGCGCTGAAGCGGGTAACTAACCGAACACTGGACTAAAACACAGGACAGGTATTCCAGCTACCCGGCAACCCGAAACAATCACTTCCTTTGATACTTTAACTGAAACTCTAGCCACTGAGTCTGGGCCTGGCAATACAGTTCGACGAATAGAACCTAGCTCATGATTCTTTTTCTTACCTTGCCAACCTAACCTGGCTAACTGGAATTCTTACATCATAGTAAAGAGCACATACAAATAGCACGGAGCACGGAGGTTATCCAACTAACTGAGTTATTACAAGCCCAGAGTGAACCTGTATCCGCCCTGCAACTAGATCTAGCTGGTATTACCATTATTCTGCATAAGGTATAAGAATTCGAATGAAACAAAGTATTCTGCTCTCAAAGGTGAATTCCTGGCCGACTTTCTTTTCCATTCCATTCTTCAATGAAAACTAGATCGTACCTTATCTTATCTACTGAGTAGCCTTAGATGCGGGTTGAAATTCCTGCTTGTTCGGGAAGAAAAGGTGTTGGTGCAGAGCCAGATCCACCAGGAGTCAAGTAGCGAGGGTTGTAAGTTAGGAAGAAATCTAGTTCAGTACTTGTAAATAGGGTTCACTCACTCAATCAAGTAAACCCCTGCCGCTACACATTAGTTGTGTCTTGGTTAGTGGTTTTATGGGAAATCAATCATTGCTGTTAAATAGTGCATTTGAAACCAATATATTGAGGGTTCAGGGCATTTGTAGCAGTAGCTTGGCCTCTCTTCTTTAATGCACTACCGGTGAGTAACTTATTCCTGCTGTTACTAATTGAACTGTCTCTCTTGCCTCCAGGTCAACTCTGTAACTACTGCCAGCTGCTTTGCTTCCCTTTCTAGCTTCAATGCCTATATACGAGTTAGAGCCTTCCCTTATTGTGTTTCAGTGTTACTTTCCTTTTTCTTATAATGCAACTGGTGCTTCTATTACTTTAGCCCAGTATGAGGAATCAAACCCGTGCTTCTAATGCTTTAACTCATAGCCCACCAGGATCAAATAGTGCCCACGGATACTTAACTCAAAACCGACCTTCCAACTAGTGCTTTTAAGCCTACCGTTCCTTTCTTTTATTATTACTTTTTACTGTCTCTAGGACTACCAGTGAGAAATGAATAAAGATATAAGTTACAAATTGACTCAAAAGGAACTTCTTTCGTGTTAATAGCTAATCGTAGGACTAAGGGAAAGGTAGGCTCATAAGCTAGTAAAGTGGACTAAAAACAAGGGGTTTAGCACTTACTTAGGTAGGTGAACTACTGATTTGATGTTGCTAGGCGGGGTAGCTTTTAGGTGGGTAGGTAGTGGCAGTGGATAAGTAATAAGTAATGCCAGGCCTATAGCTGGTAGCATAAAAATCTAAGTAAGTAGGCAGCAGACGAACAATGCAAACTATACATAGTGAAAGGCATTAGGTAAAGAATGATGAAAGAAGGAAAAGCAGGAAGTAATAAGTTGCAAGTCACTTACAAGAGCAACTAAGCAGCGGAGGTTCCTAACTCGAACTCGAAACTAAGTAACACTGGCTTCATTTTCTTACTAATACTACCCTAAGTCTTACTGAATTACCTTATTTCAGTGTTTACCGGGTTCCCAGCAGAGTACCAAAGCCCTGTTGTTGCTAGGTCAATTCTTGGACTGCTTTGCTTGATTCCCAGTTGCGCGGGTCCCCATTAATTATTCGATTTCGTTTTTCTTGGATGCTTCCACGGGGCAGGCAGAGGAAGGAAGGAAGGACTGCTTGGTGAAATTACGTACTTATATGGTTAGGTTAGGATTCCATCACGGTAAAAAGCAAGGGAGTCAAAAGAAGCTTTACACTCTATATCTAGAAAAAGATTGCCTAAATTGATGCAAAGGAGTGATCCCCGCTACGAATGAGATGTCGTACACGCAAAAGCTCTTTCTGCAGGCGCATAATCAGCGCGAGCTCTTTGACTTTTAAGTATCTTTCGTTGGGGGAAGAGATGTAATTGAGGTTAAGGGTTTCAAGGCACTTATGGGCTTAAGGGAGTTCTGTTACACCGAAGCGAATGAAATACAGTCATAAGGAATTCTATTAACTTCAATATATTTACAGAGATATAAGCCTAGGAGCAATAGACTAACTCATAAAGAGGTAGGTGGCATCATCTGTAACAAAGTAAGCGCAACTATATTACTTATGATTACTTATGCGCATGTACTGGAGTTTCACTTATCAAGTAAGTATCGTTTTCGGGCTTTGAAGTGAGGTCTAGGTCTACTTTAAGTATCTACTCTTTCCGTTCTTGGCGCTAGACCTTAGTAATCCTATATGGATGCATCTACTTGACTTTAGAGCACCATTTCTATATATGAGTAACAACGACCACTCCGTTTGAATTGAAGAATAGAGTTTCTCCAGTACTTATAATTCCAGTACTTATAATTCCGGGGATATAGAATTGGTTGTTAAAGTGGAAGTTGAAACTGAATCATTTGCCGGAGAAAAAGGGGTAAAGCCTGAATCGCAGACAATAGTAACGGGGCAGTAAGCAAGACTGAGGGTAAGGAAGGTGAGCCTTAGAGTTTGTAGTTGTAGTTGTCGTTTGCAAGCCAGACTAGTAATTGACTCCCTTATGGCAGTGTTTAAGTCCGAGTTTGTTTCGAAAGTCTGAGTTGCTATTTGGATTCTGATTCCCTTGTTTCATTTAGATAGAGTGGATTCCCTTGTTTCATTGCCGGGCACTGCTTTATCTCAATCCATATCCCCTCCCTGTTAGAACTTAATTACTGGCTCCTTACGCTCTTATTCCAATCTGATATCTCTGTTTCCGGGGCTCACTTTACGATGGTTTAGTCCTTACTGCTCCACCGACAAGCTATCTCTCTTGCCCCTCACTCTGACTTGCCCGGTTCACTCTTTCTTATGTTACGTTACTATAGAGGCTATGGGGCTTATAAGACTGAACTTACTGGCAACTGATACTTACCTTCTCTTGACTACACGAGAGCGAACGACGTAAAGCAATGAAATGGAAGCTAACAAAAGAAAGCACGCACCGAGCCTATTCTTAAGAGCTGCAATCAGAGCAGCAATCGAGCTCAAGGGACTCTTTACTGCTGTGCGGACACGAACGGGGAAGAGAAAGAATGACACTAATGATAGGGTCACTGCCTTTGCCCGGTAAATTGATTGCTGTCCTGTTGTTCCATTGCTACCATACCTGTGTCGCAGTAGAAAAGAGCTCAATTGATTCTCCAAACGATCGAGAAAGAATGCAAAGTTCTATTTTTCTTTACGGCAATTTATGTATCAGGGTATTCACAGGGGTAGTCCCTAGCTCTTATTCGATAGAACTAAGTATCAAAAGTCCCGTCCACCACTTCATTAAGAGAGCAACTGGGCAAAAGGAGAACGCGCGGGTAGTATGCTCCTAGAAACGGTCTTTCTCTTAGGGCTACAGCTACAAGATAGGTTTCGGGACCTGAAGTCATTGCTTTAAGTGCTAAGCCCAGCTAGCTCAATTCCAGCCCTTCACCGTTCTCGTATGCACATGGTGTAGCTTTATTGTCAAGATCATGAGTCTGTCTGATTCTATGGGTATTATGATGTAGACTACTTCCAATTATGTATACTACTTCAAAGGTTGGTGTATGATTACTTAGCTCAGCTCACCCGGTATTATTTTCCCTGAAAGCTGCTCGGTTGTTACAACCGGCTCGGGAGAGTATGGCTCTATCGCCGTTCCAGCCCCTTACACTAGAAAAGGAATAAGAAAAATACTCGTTCTTTCTAGGCTAGGGCAATGGCAATCCCTCAGGAATAGGGTGAAGTTATCGAATAGTAGGAGTGCTTTCCTTTGATTGTAAGAAAACAGATAGGAGTGCTTTCCTTTGATTGTAAGAAAACAGAATAGTCGTTTTATTCCATTCATTTTCATGCGAGTTACCTTGCTGAAGACAGTTGCGCAGCCTTCCCTGCGAGATCCCTGGAATGTGGGGTGGGCATCAAATCGAATCTTTCCAGCCAGCCTGTTTGAGCACAAAGTTGATTATTAGGCATAGCACGTAAAAGAAAGCATATTACTAGAATTCACTAAAAACTCACTGGTACTACTGAGGGACAACTACTCTTTAGGCATAGGAAACTCTTACTACTTATCCATATATATAGGACTTATCCATATATATATAGGAAATGACTCCTAAAACGGCTGAAACCAGATCTTGATAGGTCAATTTCTTGCACTAGCTAGCTTTACTCAAATCCCTATTCCGTTATCAGGGACTTCCTTAACTCATCTCATTTTATCTCACTAGCCTTTCTTTTGCCCGAGAACCTTCTATCCCCGAAATGGTGCTTCCCTTTTTTGGACCTCCTGAAGACTGAAAGAGCATGAAATGGCTGAAAACGACAGCTCAAACCGACAACCGTAAGGAAGGAACCCAGCTAAAAATGGAAACACTAGTTTACCTAAGATCGATCCCGCTGATTCCTTGAAAAACTCATGCTTTCCATAGAAATACTCCCTTACTGTTTGACGGCTTCCTTACCAAAACCTTGGAATATAGCCTGCCTGATCCATCGCCCTTTGACTTAGATCCTTATCTTTAGGAATAGAAGGTGTATAGATTGCTTAGAACCTATAACACATGGCACCTATGCCCTGCCCATAGCCCTTTTTTCTGATGTCTTGTTGAAAGCGGAAATTCTTATTCTAGCTCACTGGCTTGAAAATACTGGTTTGAACTTGCTGTCACTCGCTCTAAGAATGGGGACTGATGGATTAGCTTCAAGGAAAGAACTCTAGAATTGTAACTGGTCTGCTGTCGCTCAGTGCTGGTGAGATGTCTTGCGCAGGATCTCTTATATAAACACCCCTTGCCACACGCTCTAACCGGGCAAGCAAGACGACTTTTGACCTATCCTATGAAACGTAACGAGCCCTACCTACTGTAAAGAAAGACCTAAGCACGGATCGAGTGGCGCAAGAAGAAATGCACTAATCTATGCTCTTTCTGGTCACGAAATCATCGATCGACCTCCATCGTTCACATAGCTTGCAAAAAGCATCCCGGAGCGCGCGCCCCGCCCCCTATGGGTTTTCTTGCTGAGCTGAGTCAAGCTCTCCATTTTGTATATCCAAATTCCCACGCATTTCCAATGTAGGTTATTGGATTTGGTTTTCCTCGTCTGCATTAGGTATCAGGCCAATCACACATATATACAACATTACAAGAGATTACTCAATTTATCTCGGTGTTCTCATTCCACGCTATGTAAAAAAAGAAAAGTCAATGACGGGGCCCCTAATTATATGAAAAGGGGGTCTTTAAACCGAAGAAGTTGAGGCTCGAGTGGTTCTTTGATTGCTATTACACAGATGACGGGAGAGTGGCCAAGCACGGGCTCTATTCCCTTATATCCATACCACAACGAGAAGAGAAGGGAGAGTAAACACTAATGATCGAAACATCCCTTTCAGCGCCTAGAATTATAAGTACTGGCATGAAAGAATAGGAGCGGACCTACGTCTAGAATAGAATCCAATCCCTACAAAGTCGTATGGTAAAGGTATAGTTACTTGTGTTCACTAATGACATAACATACCAACTTTCATCATTTCCGGAATGTATGTTCTCAATTGAACTCTTTTCCTTTTTTGGAAGTGGTTGGAACTCATAACTGACCAAAATCTGTGCTCTCGCCTAGCTCTGAACGAGGCACATATGAAAGAAAGAAAGGAATTCGTAAGGCCGGACATCCAATACATTTCGAGATCATACATAGAAAGTCAATCCACTAACTGCCTGATAGATCCATTTATCTACTACTATAAGCGGGAACAGTTGCAGGTATCGAGTGAGGGCTTTCATTTGCGCCTTAAGGGCGGTTTCCGTTATAGCACTAGGATAGGAATCGGTACTCTTTGTCTAAGCTAAGCGAAAACCACTTTTGAATCAATTCGGTACGCTAGGAAGTAAACCGATCCGAACTTTCATCATAGCCTTTGCTTTAACCGAGGAGAGCTCCAACCGAGATTATATACGCTAACAACTAACATTGGGGCAGGCCAGGCCGGTAATTCATACGCGGATCAAAGCAGGGGATTAATTGGCATCTTTCTTATTCTCGCGGTTCCCTATTTGAGACAGTTGAAGAGAGAGGCGGGACCACAACTAGGCTTGTAAGCTGTGAAGTAAGGCTCGGCATGAACACCAGCGTATCTATTCATTTGGATATTACAATGATTCTATGACTTAGTTGACGATGGTATACGGTAGGGTAGTAAGGCCAAGAGAGTGGGAATTCAAGTAAGGAGTCAGACCTGAGGTTGTTGATAAGTGGTTTGCATTAAACACATTCTATTATAATATGCCAATAGAAAAGCAATAAAACACATGCTCATATAAGAGAACAGAATCAATAATTTAGAAAAGTGAAATAATTTAGAAAAGTGAATAGAATAATCATTAATAATTTAGAAAAGTGAATAGAATAATCATTAAGTTCATGTACCCAGGTAGTCGGCCGGACGTAGCCATTAGCCTTTTCTAATAGGATCGTTTTTTCATACGGCTTTCTCAATCGTTCCCCGAAGCGGCAGTGAAGAGTGCATCCTTTGATTCATACGTGGGTAGGTTCCGTACGCTATCAGTCCAGTACCATTAGCTCTCCAAGTAGCTCTTACTGTGCACTTACTTATATAAGGGGAGTGGAAAGAAAGAGAAGTGACTCGCGAAAGCGGGAATTGTAAACTATCTGACCTCTCAAAGGGTAGCAATCCATTATTTCCATGACTAAGAATTGCACTTGGGAATTTCAACACAGAAGCGGAAGAATTACTCCATCCAGGCACGTATCAGAGCACTAGGTAGTATAAAAGAATGAAAACATACTAAACAGAATTACACACATAAGTCAAAGAGTGGTAGCTCTGGGCACGGGTTGTAAGCTAGTGTATCAGTCTGGCACCCCGGCATCCACATCTGTATCTCCCATACCAAAGCCTTTCTCTATTAACTCCAGCTCCTCCCCCTTTCCTGTCTCTAAGGTTGTCCTTCCTTTCTTTTATTGTTCAATTGGATATTCTATTCTCTTATTATTTACAGTGAACGATAGATCTCTTGCGGCGTACAATTGTTTCTTCTTATCTTACCTTCGTAGCATGTGGGGATGACCGACCTGACCCCCGTTGACTGAGCATACCTTTGATTAATAAGTTATTACTGTTGATGTCTTCGAGGTAATTTAGATCTGGAATGACACATCCAAACTTTCAATAAGGAATGGAAGGTATAGGTCTCTGTGCGGAAATAAGGAATGGAGGGTATAGAGCGGAAATAAGGAATGGAGGGTATAGATCGGTGCTACAGTTTCGAGTTGGAAAGCCGGACTTGTTGTTCAAGGGCTATTATTTGGATTATAAGAGAATAGAAAAAGGGCTATTATTTGGATTGGATTATAAGAGAATAGATAGATAAGTAACAACGGTATTAATCAAACCTGTTTTGTTTTCGAGTCAAAGAAGAAATCCAGTAATACAGAATTCAAGCTGTGTAAGGTCATGAATGCAAGAGGAAACTCTTCCTCTATACCATACAAGTAAAACTGAGCGCTACCACTAGAATAACGAGAGATACCACGAGCGCTACCACTAGAATAACGAGAGATACAACTAGAGAATGGGCAATATAACTTAGAAGAAGGTAGGAGCCCCATAGGAGTAGAAGAAGGTAGGAGCCTATAGGATTCAGAGGAATCACTCTACTTGGTCGGAATGACAGAAAGGATAAGCGGACTAATGCTGATCCCCGGATCCTCGCTCGCTTTACTTTAACCTAGAACCGAAGCTAACGGGGCTTTAACCAATACCAACAGGACTGTAGCTACGGTTCCTTGATCCACTTGTTTTCTTTGCATATTAAGTCAATATCTGCTTACTTGGGCCTATACTTGTTCCTGGCATTACCAAAACACATCGGTAGTTAGTCTGTACACGCTCCCGCTGCTATGAGCCCTACTTTACTGTCTCTCGGGCTTACTCCGCCAGGTAGTCAATCTTACTCACCAGGTAGCCATAGCGTACTCGCCGATAGCGCCAAGCCTTAGAATGCCTATAAAAGAACATACTTTATTACACATAAGATATTAAGATTACACATAAGATATTAAGGGAAACTGGGAATCAAATCACTACTAGTCAGAATTCGCTGTAGTAAACAAAGCCTTACCTCTTTTAACAACTCAAACCTATGCTCCCAACTCCAACACAACACTACCTTTCGCGCTTCCCCAGCAGTTGATCATTCCTTTCATTCATGCCCAGCGTCCTTACGAGAAGTAGTCTTGGATTTACTGGCAGAACAGATCGATGATCCTATCTTCTTGGATCCAATTCGAAAAGAACTAATAAACCATGGTGAATTATCTGACGGAATAACCTTTCCAAACAACGGGTCTCCTCCCTTATTCAACCTAAAGCCCTTTACCCTTTCCTTTGCATTTCATAATAGTAAGGTCCGCCTTGAAAGCCAAGCCTTAATTAGCAGCTTTGGAATGTGGTGTGGGTCTATGACATCAGGCAGCCTGCAATCGAAGAATGAGCCAACAGAGTGACCATGTTAGTTGATTTGCTCTTCTTCAATCGGGTTTGTTTCGCATTTGGGCAGCGACATCCCTCCACCTGCCTACGTAGCACTGACACTTTCATCACCTTTCTGATAGCCTCCGAGATCTGATCCTTTTGGTTTGGCATCTCCGTTTTCGGAGTACTCTGATTAATTAACATTTTAGATAATTGCTCAAAAGAACGCCAACTTAGAATGATCTAGTGAAGTAAACCATTTCAGTGCTGAGGGCCCATAATACTATTCTTGCTTGAACAATCGGCTGGAATTATAAGTACTGGCTATTCGTCTTTCTATAAATACTGGTAAGACATCGTGACAATGGGCTTTGCTTTAAGATGAGATAGATAGGACAACTTTTGCTTTCCGTTGTATTTTGAGAATGACTTTGAACCGTAGTTGTGAATCAGGAACAAGGGGAAAATCCATGAGGTGGAAAACCGCCAATGCCTTTCGCTTTTCTTAAAGAAATCCTAAATCCAAGAGTTATTTCATCTTTTTCTGTGTACTCGTCTATCTTTGCAGGGGGAATAGGATAGGATTTGACTATAAGCTATAGGGTCAAGGTGGTTGGAGATGAGCTAAACTCCAGTGGAATAACAGGGGCTAGTGGAATCACAGGGGAAAGCACATCAACAGAAAGGTTAATACAAGGTTTGGGGATTGATTGGTCTACTTGGGGTGCGGTTTAGTCCTTCCTCTAAGTTAATAGCATAATAAATTAGTTCATCGAAGCTAGTTCCATTAATTATAAGTGCAGAGGCCGAGCGTAATAAATTAGTTCATCGAAGCTAGTTCCATTAATTATAAGTGCAGAGGCCGAATGATGCGATGCTCAGATCGATTCTCGTTGATTCCATATTATGGAAGTATTCTTATTATATGATTCAAAGTATTCTTATGAAATTATTCTATTATTTGATTCAAGTATATTATTGTATATTATTAAAGAAGAAAGAATAGCTAAAAGGAAGTTATTGGAATTGTAGAAAATGGAGTTTACGAAACCAGGGGCTTGTGTATAGTAACTCAGGTATTCCAAATTGTAGATTCAAAAACCAGCTGATGCTTGAGTAGATGTCTATCTGGCTTTAACAAAAGGATGCGGAATACTAGTCTAGGTACATCTTATTTCATGAGGCTAGCTGTCATTCTCTTATCCGGGCAAGCCACGTCCTTCGTGTAAGGTAAATAAATAAGTAGGGGCTTCTCTAGTGCGCAAGTTGAACCGAGTACTGAGGTTTTATTTGAAATCATAGAAAATAATTCGAATAAAAGCAGTCAAAATACGATAAGCAAACCAGTCGGACTACTCCACTCAAGAAAACAAAGTACTCTCCAGGAATACGAAAGAGGGAAAGATTGATAGCTATAGGATTCAAGCCAGACTACCTTTTTTCATAATCAATTGGGGTTTTGTTTGTTTTAGTTTCATCTTCATGGGCAGAGGTCTGTAAGCCGAGACTGAATGGGCAGGGAATAGGTCTGTAAGCCGAGACTGGGGCAGAGACATACGCAGGTGCAGATAGATGTTTCCATAACCCGTTGATTTCAACAAGAAAAGGCCATGCTCGCTCTGTTTCAGCCATTTCAGGTCAATATTCATTTCTTTCAAGGACTCCTACGCTGCCAATGCTCTTCCTTCTCCGTGTGAGCCAATACTCTCCTTCAGCCCCTTCTTCAGAGTGTTAGTTGAAAGTCCTTTCCTTTGATTGGAAGAATAAGTCTACCCCAGCCAGCATAGAAATTTGCCTACTTAATAGAAGGGCGAAGGAATTTCACTTTCTATTTCTCTATTTCTGGCCGGTTATTATAAGTTCTGGCGCGAACTAAGAAAGCAAGCGGGAATTCCATCTTATTACTCTCAAATGTACACGGTCAATTAGATAGGTAAAGCCGGTCTCCCTCCTACTGTGATTATGACAGAATACTAATCTTATGCTTGGCACCTGTATGATAGAATCTTTTCCTAATATGGGTTGTAGTCGTTACAGCTATGAATGGCACAGAACTTCTTCTTTTTCTAAAACAATTCCAAGTCTTAAGCAAAGTGGCACATAAGGAACCTTGTGTCAACCCGTCACCAATAGTCGCCTATGCTCCAAGAACCAATGCTACCAACAAAGTCATAACCTACCAATGCAAAGATGCCTGCTTCTTAGAATGCTAATATTGTGCAAAATGCACCTGCTGAGGTGAATGCGGGTGTGGCTACTTGGCTCGCCATGAAAGCAGACTCTTTCCAAGGAGCGTAATGTATCCTGTAGTATAGCGTGCGCGAGAGGAAGAGAAAGGCGTATTCTCAAAACAAGAACGATAAGATATCGAATAAGGAAAAAGGGGTTCGTTCCCTGCTAATGGGTCCCAATCAATCCCAAAGACATGAGAAAAGCAAGGTCCAAAAGACACGAGAAAAGCAAGGCCAAATAACGAACTTCTTTTCTAAGATCTATTTTGTGAGTTGTCTATAACTTCTGTCTTTTGTTCTCCTTCCTTTACTTGACCCTTCTATTCTGCTCTATAACTAAACTCCAGAGATGAATCCCGCCTTATAGTCCTTAAGCAGAGGAAAAAGGCATAGCTTCATTGAATCCTGTAGGACTCCGGTTTCCTCCTTCACGAGTATAGTACTGTTAACTCCATTGGAATTTGATTAATAGGCGGCGCCCTACCCCCTAGTTCAAGGACTATGTAATGATTTACATATCTATCTTTCCACCTTTGACACCTAAGCCAGTGCTAATGCTAATACCGACCTTTTTGAAACTAAGTGTAGGCAATATACCATGCTTCCTTGCCCTTCTTTGACTCTGCCCTTCCTTGACTCTGCCCTTCCTTCACCCGATACTTAAGCTTAATAAGTCCTTTCTATAAGCTTACTTGAGAACTGCCTTCCTTATACTGATACTTACATAAATCAAGTCTAATTTCAGAATGGAACACTTCCCCCACCGAGTAAGAATACAAATGACACCAAAGAAACAGAAGAGGTATGATAGAATTGGATGATAGAATTGGATGATAGTCCACCACCATAGAATAATTTGAATCACTAATAAAGGCACCCCTTCCCTTGCTTTAATCATATAAGAAATGGAGTGACGGAATGTAATACGGAATTGTAATAACATAAAATTCAATAAGTGTCAAGGTCAAATATCAAGTTTAGTTGAGTTTATAGGTGTAGGTTTAGGTTCAACAAATCTCTACTCTTTGAGTAGGAGGCAAGTCTACCCTTTTGGTGTTGTCGTAGACAGAATACAGAATGCTTAGGCAAATCAAGAATAAGAATACTTAGCTCACCACACGTAGCGCTTAACTTAAGGCAAGTAGGGAAGAGTAACAAGTCAAAGGGCTTAAGTGAATGCAAGCGGTGTAGTTCGTTCATAAAGGAGAGTTTCATCTGTGTTGGCAACGATAGAGGTGATTGTGTCGTTAAGTAATTCAGTGTCAGCACAGCAATAGATTATGAAGATAATGAATCATCAGTTCTAGTTTCAAGATTAGGCCCGGCCCATACACTAAGTTTCAAGATGAGAAACAAGATCTCTCTGGATCAGGATATGAGGCAGCGGGGTATCTCGGAACAAGCGTGGAAGCAAAAAAGGATAAGGACCATAAGAAGGATCGGATGCAGTATCAAGAAAAGAAGCTGTTGAGAGAGGCTCCTCTAATGTAATGCCGAAAACATCACTTCTCAAAACTAGTAAACGTGTATTATATTCTGTAGTGTTTCTTTAGTAGTTGTTTCCTCTTCTTCTGTAGAACAAAGGAATGGGAGTTTTAAAGCAAGTAGAGGCAGCCTTAGAAACAGGAATAGCAGAGTGATGGAGGGTCAAGTTAAGAAATTGCATCCTTAACAATATAGTAGTGGAATTATGACTTTCTAGTGTTATTCCCGTTATAGGTATGGAATGTCCAGTGCTATAGTTTCATCCTAGAGATAAGAGTTTGGGCTCGGTCGTTCCCCTACTAGATAAGAGTGTGGGCTCGGCTGTATACTTCCAAAGTTTGGAAAGAATGAGGTTCAGTAAGGGCGGACCAATCGACAGGATGGACTAATAAAGGATGCTGCAAAGAATTCAATTTGTACTGATTAGATTGAAGCTTCTGCCCACGAACACTACCTTGCTTTGATTCTAACTAGCCTGCTCATGAGCCTGCCTCGCCTGTCTCTTAACCTACCACGGATGCTTTTCTTCCTGTAGCTACCGGCTTTACAGCCCTTTAGACTGACTTGACTGTTTCGAAGACTTTAGCTACTGATCCAGGTCTTTACTTATTCACTTTAGGCTCCTACAGCTTAGTTGATTCTTATAGACATCAGTCCCGTTCTTATTGGTATTGTTTGGATTCTAATAGCAGTATTTGCAAGCAAGGTTTGGTTCCCGAAGGCATAAGCATCAAGGTAACAAAAAAACGATTATGTGTTTTCTTTCTGACAGCGTCGTTTGTGCACTAGTTATGAGTTTAGGCATTGTTGTAAGTGTAAGTATTCCCAGTTATGAGATTGAGTGTTTTTACCGGGGGTTTTCTCCTGTATGGGTGTGTTTAAGCCTTAGTCTGCTTCTTGCTTGTTCATTCCTATGTTCGAGCTGCTCTCTTCTACTTTACTTACTACCGTTCCGGACCTTAATTCCCATGTAACAGTTTTAGACTTATAGTGTGAAGGGTAAACCCTGATTTCCAATTTCAATATCTTAGAGCTATGCCCGGTATACTACCATTATGAGTTTCCAGTATTTGACTACTTAGCTCGGTTCTTTATTCGTAGTGAAAAGCCTTAGTTTCGAGGTGAAGCCCTAGTTTTTCGTTCAAAAAGCCTCTTCGTAAGTATTAATTTGCCCCACTCAATGAAATAAGGAAAAGAATGAAAGCTGGAACAACAAGATAGAATATTCTCTGGGGCGCCCAAGTAGTGGTATGATATAGTGCATAGAGCAACAAGAGTCAGTAGTAGAACATAGAACCAACTCAGTAGTCAGAGAAAGAGCAACCTACCGCGTAACACTTGTAGTCTTGTCTGGTGGCCGCCTCATACATAATTGCGAGGCCTTAAACCACCTAACCTACTACGACATACTCCATAGTTAGGGAAACTTGCTAAGATAGGAAAGAAATCGAACTAAAGATAAAGAATGAAGCCATAAGCGGAGGCTAGCACTGCTGACTTAAAAGAATGAAACAGTAAACTTGGAATTGTAACCAACAGGAGCAAGACAAAAACTGGGCATTGAGACGACTTCTTCCGCTCACTCGGAATGAAACTGAAATTATGAGAGGATGAAACCACTACTTAATAAGCATCAATACAAGAAGAAAGAACTAACCACTGCAAGCATCAATACAAGAAAAGAATAAAGAACTAACCACTGCCTATAGGACTAAACCCAAGAAGTAAGGCCTTCGCTACTGCCTATAGGACTAAACCCAAGAAGTAAGGCCTTCGCTACTGCCCCTAAAGCTAGAACTCGAAACTAAGGCTTTCGCTACTACTAGAAGACTGAAACAAGAAACCAGGACTCAGAAGTAACACTCCCAGTACTTATAATTCTCAGGATTGAACTCTTTAGTTGCAGAATCGGGAAGTACCGGATGCATCGGACAGTACCAATAGAGCTATAGGACTCAAACAGTAAATCAAGAATTCAAGGGTTTCTCCGGGTCCAGGGCTCCTTATAAGGAATTAAGGATTCAAACCTGCCTTAAAGAATACAATTCTAAAGTCAGTCTACCTTTTCTTGGGATAAGGGCTCTCGGCCGTTGAGTAGTATTAATCTCCATAATAAGCAGGAATCGCACTCTTAAGTGATAATTCAATGAGTAGTATTTAGGGCTAAGAAGGCCGACGGGGCTGAGTAGGAAGTAAGAATGAAATAAGTAAGTAAGAATGGCTAGTGGACATCAGAGGTAAGAATGAAATTCCGTAGTTTTCTTTGTTGCGACTAAGTTGTATTTTTTGCTAATACCAATAGCCATAGTAATCGTAGTCAAATAAGATGTCGAGGGATACTTGCACTTAGGGCTAAGACAAATAGTAGTTTTGATAAGAATCAAAGACATGAGTTTCGGTCTTGTAAGCAGCAGTGGCAGTATTAGGAGCAGTGTTGGGATGCCCCTCCCCTTTAATACACTCTAAGACCCCTTTCTTCAATGCCCAGTCCGAGTATAAGGATTAGACGCACAGTTTGTATTAACAGTCAAAGTATTAGAGATAGCTGCTCTATTCCTTATTCCTAGTTCTATTATATAAGGCAGTAGTCGATTACCATTTTCTAGTTCTAGTATAAGTAGGCACTGGTTTATTCCGATTATCGCGCCAATTCGATTCTTATAGCTGGCAGTTGCTTTCTTATTGGCAGCAGCTACAGTCTAGTTAGAGCACTAGTCAAAGTCTTAGTCTATAGCATAGGCCTTTTGGGTATGAGTTCGCTCCCCTTTGAGTCTTATTTGATTTCCTAGCTGGTAGGTAAGGCCTTGTCTTGTCAGCACTAGCTCCACTCTGATCAGTAGCGGTGTCAGTTTCAAGGGAAGGAGAGGTTGTTTCGAGCACTAGCTATTAGCATGGAACTAGGACTTATTAGGTCCGGATGAAACCACTATTTCTGAGAATGGAGCTTCTGGGAGCAAAGAGAAAGCTCTAGTAATAAAAAGAATGGAACTGGGGATAAAGATGAACTACCCGCCTAACAAGGCTTACTTCTAATAGGGCTTTCCACTAGGACTGAAACAAGCGAGAAGGCCGGACTACCGTTTAACACAGGCTCCAATCCTGCCTGTCCAAAGAAAGAAACCCGTTGCTTTGGAATCCACCTCCAATAGACCTGAGCTCTGGCAACTTATTCTGTAATTCCGACTTCTGAGCTTGCTGGCTCTTCTCTGATCATCCTAGAAACCCCTGGCTAAGTCTCTTTTCACTCAGTTAGTTAGTGCTTCTGCCTCTCCGCTTTCTCATCTCTTATATAAGACTTCTGGCTACCCTTGATTTCCTTCCCGTTAACTACTGCCTTTAAGAAGAGAGTTGACCGGTATTTCACTAAAGAATTGCACTAGTAAGTCCGGGATACCCTATTCTTGATTATGGCCCTTATTCCTTGCCAACTTGCCTACATCCCTATCTTACCCACACCCACACAAGCAAGAAAGTCAGGAGCACTCAAAAGTAAGGAGCACTCAATATAGGGGCATAAAAGGAGCTATTTCCACACTTCCGTAGTGGGATAGGAAATCCTTTTCATTGAAACCTAAGAAACAGGCCTTATAAGTCATTTCTGCCTATAAGATTGATGGCCTATAAACTTGAATATCTTCACCTCTTATTCTGTAATTACTTCTTTCTTCACTTCAAGTGCTTTGTTTGACCCAGCTAAATGGGATTGATTCCTCCCTTTGTACTAGAGCAAGAAACCCTGGGCCAACTAACTACCAGTACTTAAGTTCGGGCAACTTCAACTAGAAAAGATTATTCTCTAGGCTGGGCTTCAGCGTATGACTTAATTGCTTAACTTAAAATAAGGGCTTACTAGAAGGGCCTAGACCTGACTTGAGCTGAGCCTCTTCTTCCTATGTAAACTAAGAAAGTGATGGCTAATCTAATCTACTTCTCCTCTTGCTACAAATGCTGATTCCACTATTCACTGACGCCGAACACAGCACTTGATTATGATTTCCCACTTGCAACTTATAAATGCTCGGATCCAGTTTCATTCTTTTTTGTAGTGGCTAGAACTTAATTACTTCCACTTACTAGTTATATTCCGTTACTACCCAGTTTCATTCTTATCAACTGTCCCCTAGCAGCAGGGAACTTGATTCTAATTGGGGAAAGAGAAAAGCTAGTACCCGTAAGTGGTATTCTAACTTTACTACTCCTTTCATTGCTTCCCTTGCTGCAGACCGGAACTAATTCTACATTAACTTGAAGGGCTTGCCTCTATCTCCTCAAGCCAAGCGTATACTACTGGGCTGGGCGACTTAATATAAGGACCAAAGAATTCCACTACTGGCTATTTCATCTAAGGGCCACTAACCACGCTAAAACATCTTCTGCAAACTTACAATAAGGGAAGGGAACTTACAATAAAGCAAGCTACTACTATATTCATTCTAGCCAATTACTAGAAGGGGGTTCTCTTGACACTATGGTTTTGGTTACTCCCCTTGCCTACCTCCTTAACTGCTGCCCTGGCTTTAAGGCGTATACTGCCGAGTTTCATTCTGGCATTCTACCACCTTAGTTGGTCTCTTACTTGCCTACTAGCTCACCTCCACCTAACTAATACAGATTCGACTGGACAACTACCCGAGCCTAGTAACTTCATGAAACAAGCCCTACTCCCTAGTATTGGAATCCAAAAAGTCATTCATCAACTTATGGGTTTCATTCTGGTAGTTAGATGTTATAGTCTTGTTGTTAGTACTAGTTGTTACTGGCTTAAGTCTTGTACCTAGCATAGTAGACAGTGTTTCATTCTGCCTAGCACTAGTCTCAGTCTGAGTAACTCTAGTCTAGTCCTGGTAGTTAGTATCTGTGACTCCCTAGTGCCATTCTATCCCTTACTCACTAGCTCCACTCTTTACTGGTTTCAATCAAGTAGTACCTCAGAGAATCAATCAATATCACTAGCATCAGTAACCAGTAGTACCAGCCAGGTTAGCAGTAGTTTGAATCTGATACTCCCTAGCTCCTTTCTGTGACTCGGGTCGGGTTGTTAGTGGGTTGGTTCTGAGTAGGAGTAGTTTGGTTCTGGCAGTTAGTGGATTGATTCTTGCTGGTAGCAGCTCTAGAACTTAATTACTTGGAGTTAGTAATTGAAGCCTGTTTCTACCTAGCTCTGTTCTGAGTAGGAGTAGTTCTATTATTTGACAAGTGGGTTTCAGTCTTAGTAGCTGTATACCCATACCTATCATGAGTGGGCACTGTTGCATTCTGTGACTTATGAGTTTTCTTCTTAGTTGTAGTACACTTGCTTCAGGCTTGTATTTAGTAGTTGAAGTCTTAAGCACCAAGCTTTCAGCTCCTTGATTTCAGAAAGTAAGTAATTGGCCTACCTGGTATCAGTCCAATAACCACTACTTTGGTTCTCACCGCCGCTGGGTTAAGGCTTGGATTCACAGGTTTTAGACTAGCTGGCAACTGAGTTAAGACTGGCGAGCAGTGAGCAGTAGTTGAAGAATGAGTGGCAGTGGGTTTAGTCTGTCGCTCCCGAGGTTCATTCTTGATCGGAGTTGGTTCAGTCTTGATAGTAGTGTAGCTATAGAACTTAATTACTGGCATACTGGGAGTTAAGTCTGCCTATGCCTAGGATCAGTCCTATAGTTAGTAGTTGTATTCCTGCTGGTACTGCTGGTACTGCTTGCACTCTTACTAGCACTGGTTTAAGCCTTAGTCAGTGACACCTAGTGTTTGGTTCTTGGAGTTAGTGCACTGGTTCCGGTAGTTAGGCATCAGTCTCAGTACCCTTGCTTTCGGGCTTGAACTATAGAGTTGCATTCCGGTTGGCAATGGGTTAAGAACTTAATTACTGGCCCTCTCAACAGCTCCATTCTGGTTGGCAGTGGGAACATTCTCAGTCATATGAGTTTTATTCCGATCCTAGTAGCTATCGGGTTGAGTTAAGACTGGCAGAAATTATAAGTCCAGTACTTAAGTTCCGGTTACTTAAGGGCACCTGTTACTGCTGGGTCAATTCTCATACATACTAGTTCAATTCCGAGCCTTTCTAGTAAGTTCTACTTGCCTACCTCTACTCAGGCTACAACTACAACTATTCCAATACTTTAAGGGGATTCCCATAGGTATTCCACTAGAACAGGTAATTAATAACTAGACTTTAGAACAGGAACTCGTATTGAACCTAGGGATGAAACTCTCACTTTAACAGGACTACCATACCAGGGTCAGGCCACTACTAGACAAGCCGAACTCAAGTCTAGTACTATACCACTTTCTCTATTAGCTATCAGCCAAGGCCTCACACTCAACTGGGCCAATCCACCTGAGGTAAATTCTGTAATTCCAGTTTCTAGTGTGTTAGTTAAAGACCTGGTTGGCAGTTTGCTTCTTGCCAGTACTTATAATTCCAGGGTTGCATTCTAATTAGTACTTGTTTCAGCCCGAGTTTAGTTAGCTCACCTCTTTGACTGCTTAGGTCCATTCTTACCTTTCGTGTTCCTAGTTGTGAGTTCCATTCTTTAATGACTTATTCCTAGCCTGGAGTCTCTGATCGGATCTAGTTCCATTCCGCTCGGGTGTTAGTTGCACTCTGGTTTGCAGTGGTTTCGTTCTACTACACCTGGTTGAATTCTTGCATTTCTTATTCCTAGCCCTGGAGGTAAATTCTTCCATTCACTACTAGGGGAGACTTAAGAAATAGGGGAAAGGCACTTATAGTAATTGGCCCACTAGCTTCAGTCGGAGCAGCACTAGCTTCAGTCGGAGCAGCACTGGCAACTGATACTTACGGAGGAGCACGGGTTGAAGTCTTAGTAGTAGTGGTTTCAGGCTTGGATTCACCAGCTCTATTCTAATACTAGTCTTATGTGCGCCTTATGTACTAGTTCCATTCTTATACAGTACCGGGTTGGTTGGCAAGAGGGCAGGTTAGCGAGTCCATTGAAGGAAGTAAACCAGATCATTGCAGTTCACCAAAACACGGTAAAAAAGGCAGTGAAGTGATTTTACCTCCTAGACCGATCCAATCCAATGCTCATTTTATGGAAACCCGTGTTTTTTCGTTGTGAAGTAGTTTTGCCTCCTGAACGGATCTAGTGAAATGATCTTTTCGCTAATTCCCGTGCAACACCGCTTTAGCGTCACATTAGTAGTGCCTCGGCGGATAGCAACGTCTACTTATCTGTACTACCGGTATGGGATTAAACTCTTACTTAATATAGGATAACTTATGAAACCCCTTATTATAATTCATTCCACTCACTTGTTCCAGTCTTTGACTCCCTGGGTTCGCTCTATCACTGCCTGGTTTCATGCTGTGACTGCCAAGGTTCATTCTGATTTAGTAGATCTATAGTCTTGGTGCTATTACTCACTAGGTTGATTCTTTATAGTAGTAGTTCCCTTCTTTGACTCATGAGTTTGATTCTTTGGCTGCTGAGTTGAGTTCTTACTTTCTTCCTAGCTCACCTCGCCTACTAGCTCTGAAGTCTTATTGGTAGTGATTGCATTCTCACTGCCTTTATTCTTCTTAAGGCTGTTACTCCCTAGCTTCAGTCTGAGTCTACTTAGCTCCCATTCTTATACTAGCTACTAGATGCGGAGAAGAAAGACCAGATGGGTAGTATTAGGGTCGTGAACAGGCTTATACTTACTCGTTTCATTCTTAAACTACTTAGTTCAATAACTTACTATAAGGCACTTCCAACTTGAAGAGTGAAATTCTAACTTGAACTACAGAGTTGCCCTAGATGCTGGCCAAGTCACTACAAATAAAGGCTAAACTACTAGGTAGGTAGAGTTCCCAGATTAATAATCTGCCCTTATATTAAGTCGTTAGATGAGCAGACCTCTCTACTGCTACTAGTTCCTAAGGAGTCAAAGAAACCTACTGCTACTAGTTCCTAAGGAGTGAAAGAAATGCGCGTTTAACAAGTAATCTGGATTCTCTTTCTTCCCCTGTCCTGGCCCTTGCTTTAGTTTCATTCTTCTCTACTGCACTGGCCTCTCCTTCTTACTTACAGTAGTACTACCGGTATTTGGCCTCTCCCTCTTACTTAACAGCTTCCCACTAAAGTTCTTGCTCTTGACTATTCGTATACTAGTTCTTGCTCTTGACTACTCGTATACTAGTTTTGGATTCCACAACTACCCTATAGCGTAAGCACTAACACTCTAAACAAGACTTGAAACAGCCAAGCTCTATCCTCTAGCTACAACTACAAATACAGATTAAACAAGGGGTAACTTACAATAAGGGAACTTAGAATAAGGGGCTGTTACTACTTAGTTCTATTCTTATTCTTTTACGGATTCTAATAAGTGGCTCCATTCTAACATTGGAGTTCACAACTTACAATAAGAGCCTCCCCTTTCCTTACTTATTATATGTAAGGCTTCAAAGCCCTTCTTTCACACCTAAGCTCCTTGTCTCTTACTTTATTGTTGAGTTCTGCAAACACTAGCGGCAGGAGTTTCATGCTATTTATTCATTGCTTAGCACAAGTTCAACTTTCCACTACACTTCCCACTGCGCTTGCTGGCTCTTTCATACCTTTATTCTTACTTGCTTCGGTATCAAAGCCTATACTGTACTTTCTTCTTCAACTTACTAAAAGAGCTGCTCTAGTACAACTGTAGGCAAGGGAAGCAATGGAAGGTGTTGATGCAAAAGAAGAGAGTTTACTTACTCTATGGCAGAGAATCGGTGGACTCCCTCACTAGGTTCAATCTGTCACTGCTGTGTTTCATCCTTAGACTAGTTAGTTTGATTCTGATCTAGTGGGAGAGCTGTACTGGTTTTGGTAGTTAGTAGTTTTGGTAGTTAGTCGTCTTGTTCATTGGATTAGTGCTTAAGTCTTACAAGCACTGATGGAAGTCTTGGATTCACCGGTTGTAGGCTCAGTAGCACTAGCTCCATCCTATGCCTTACTTGATTTGATTCTTCGGAATTCTAATAAGGACTAGCTCAATTGCCGGGTGCAGTCTTGATAGTAGTAGTTCAATTCCGTAACTACCTTGGTTCATTCTTACTTCCTAGCTTATGAGTTTGATTCTTCAATTCCTACTTCCTAGGTTAGAGGTCAATTCCGAGTCTACTTAGCAAGAATAAGTATGAGTATCAGCCTTCTACTTACCAGCTCCATTCTCAATACCTAACAGAGCAGTCCATACTTGTAATACCCAACATCAGCCTGTGACTCCAGCTGCAGGGAATCAATCGGGGGCACTAACATCAGTCTGCCTGGCACTGCTTTAAGTCTTGTTTAGTTATGGTCCTAGTCCTGTAGTAGTGGTAGTAGTTAGGGAAGACTTCATAAATAGGGGCACTTGTTTAAGTCTGAGTCTGAGCCTACTTAGTTTCATCTTTTGACTCTACTTCGGGTTAAGGCTAAGGCACCCCTTCTCAATTAAAAAGGAAAGATTAGCTGTGGAAGGGAGTCTTTGGGAAGTGGGGTTTACAGCATCGGAAATTACCTCTCCGTGGGCTTCTACAGTTTCGCAGTGGTATGAGTTCATCTTTGAGTTAGAAATGCCAATTAAGGTTTGATCGAAGGAAAGTAATGGCTTTGAAGCTAGGGCTGTAGATCCAGTAGTTCTAGTCCAATTCTGAACTTCCGTACTTATAGCTCCCGTAACTTACAAGACTTCCGTACTTATAGCTCCCGTAACTTACAATAAGGGCCTCTTGAAAGAAGTATTTGTTTACAGAGTTTAGTTCGGGGTTAACACTTATTATAGGTGTCGGGTTTCCAAGGTAAGAAAGAGAATTGGTTCTTGTTTGAAGAGCAAGAGAGGGCAAAAAGCAGTCCAGTCATATGTTTCTTAATGATGAATATTGGTCATATGAGTGGAATTCTTATCTTAGTCCTCTGATATCAGAGAATTGGTAATATTAGTTGCCATTCTGTAATTCTACCACCTTAGTTGGTCTCTTACTTGCTGGGGAGCTGTTTCATTCTGTCATTCCGACGAATTAGAATAAGGGCTTATGAGTTGGATTCTGGTAGTTACGGGTTTGGTTCTGCCCTTATTGTAAGTTCTCTTATGGTAACACAGGCTCGGGTGTATAGTTCGGCCAGTACTTATAATTCTGGTTGACAGAGAGAGGCAAGGGAAGTGGGAACAAATACAGGACTTGTTTATTACGCTGAGGCAGTAAGTGTACGAGTTGACCAGACAGTAAGAAGTGATAGAGTTACAGAACCCAAGAAGTGAATTCTTAACTTCAGTACCCGAGGAGAGTTCTCTTCTTTACTTCATTACCATAGGCTAGTTCCACTAGGGCATCTGGCAAGCAGGGGTATGAGTTAAGGCTTCTACTAACCAGTTCCATTTCCTTGACTTACTAGCTCCATTACGAGTAGGAGTAGTTTTAGACCTTAGCTACCCGGTTGAAGGCTTTGACTCCTTAGCTAACGGCAGGGAATCGATACCTCTAGGCACCACATCGGACTTACTAGCACTAGCTCATTTCTTTGATTGAGGAGAAAATAACTAGCCTCTTGCTCATATACCCGGTCAACTGAGTTACATTCTGTAATTCCTATAACTTATGAGTTTGTCTCTTACTGGACTACTTGAGAGAAAGAGCAAACAAGCAGAGCAGACATACAAGCAACCAACCCACCACTACTAGACAAGGAGACAAGCCCACGCCTTAACACCTTCCACGACTTTGCCAACACACCTTCCCCGACTTTCGCAGATATATAAGTGGCACTAGCGGCAAGAGCCCCGGTGGAGACAGAGTTCAAAGAGATGAATTTGACTACTTAGGCTCATTCTTACTTGAGAACCACTTACTATAAGGGCTGGCTCTTTTCTCTTTACCCTAAAACCTACCTCTGCGACTTAATAGAAGGGCAGATTATTAATCTGGCTAGTCGGCTACTGATTCCACTACTCCACTACCAGTTGGGGCAAGAACTCCATCCACTGGAATAGCTTCCCAAGCCTCAACTTACAATAAGTGCCGAGTATCCGTAGCACTTGTTTCAGTCTGGTTGGGAGTGGTTTCATTCCGATCTTACTACTAGGGCATCAGTAGGAATACAGGGCATCAGTAGGAATACAGGGAATCAGCAGCACCAGTAGCAGAACTTAATATAACCAGCACTTATTAGAGACCTTAGCAGCCTGGCAACTGATACTTACTTGTGGTTACTGTATGAAGTCTTAGAGTCTTATACTGGAGGCAGGGAAGGTAGAGCAAGGGTTAAGGAAGTAAGTAATTGGACGAGTGAGTTTGATTCTTCAAGTTAGTGGTTCCATTCTTTCACTGCCTTGGTTCACTCTCGGTGGCAGTGGTATCAGGCTTTGAAGCACTGGCTCTATTCTCTAACTCCCTAGCAGCCCATACCAGCGACCCTCGCTTTCCGTCTGAGCCATATGGGTTTGGGTCTTGTTGTTAGTTGGTATTCAGTGACTCGGGTCGGCGAACACAGGACTTGGTAATAGCAACAACAAATAAATATACTTGATGTTGTTTCTTATTGTAGCAGAAATTATAAGTACTGGGGTTCCAGTATAGCTCCCACAGGTTGTAGTCTTGGATTTAGTGATTTGATTCTTCCTTGTTAACTACTTGATTGAGTGGTTTCACTCTGTAACTACTGGGTTCAATTCTTACTAGCTTCCCCAGGGCTCACAAACACATAGCGCCAATCCACTACTACTGTTGCCTAGTACTAGACTTCGGGCTGACTCCTTACTTCGGTCAAGACTTAAGAAAAAAGGAAAGAGAGTAGCCTAGATGCGGGCAATTGGTGGTAATACAGGGAATCTTAGAAGGGAGTGCGAGCAATTGGTGGACTAGTTCCATACTTACTAATACTAATGTTGGAAGACTTAATAAATGGAATTGATACCTTAGCTCCATTCCGAGTGGTACTGGCATCAGGCTTAGCAGCAACACATATCCATACCGAGCAGGGCACTGTTTCAGCCTTACCAGACACCGCATCAGCCTCATTCTACCCGGCATCAGACCTAGCAACACCAGTTCGATTCTTGCTAGCAGCAGTTCCATTCCCTAACTCCCCGGTTCGAGCCTAACATCTACTAGCTCCATTCTTGTTAACAGTGGTTGCATCCTTGTTTCTAGGTGTTTTCAGGCTTAGCAGTTGTTGTCTTAGTCTGGTTGTTAATAGAACTCCTGACTAGTTGGTACTGGTTGAAGTCTGCCTATGCCCAGTATCAAGTCTACTTAGGTGCATTCTAACTTCCTATATCCCCGGTTCACTACTTACTATAAGGCACTCCTTAGTTCAATTCTTTACTTCAGTACTTAACTACCCAGCTCCATTCTATCACTTAGCAGCTGCAGTCCCGCTACCGACACCAAACCTTGCATTGCTTTACCTTAGCCTCACACTATTCCTATTTACTTATATCAATACCGTTATGTATCTATCTACTCTCTTCTAATAATAGTAAGATAGAAGCAATGCAAGCCTAAACTCGAACCAGTACTTATAATTCCAATTCAAATAGCTATAACCCTAGCATCGAACCACTGCTTCCTAGCCTTTACTTACTCGATATCATTCTCACTATCTTGTCCCTAAGTCTTCCCTTGCTTTCATTCTATATCTAGTCTAACTTTACTGCATCACCGGTCTCGCTTTACTGCATCGCAGGCTTCCTTTACTTATTGCTGGACTGGAGTTACCTCTGCTACTCCTTACTTTCAACCAACTAATCTCAAATCTGGCTTTACTTTCTCTAGGCCCGGAGCTCGTTAGCCACATTCCTACTCGACTGTTTAACCTCGACTGTTTAACAAACCGCTTCCATGCCTCTATTCCTTAGTCCGTGGAGGATCTACTCATTCTTTTATTAAAGAGTTCAACTCCGATGCTTACTACTATAATAAGTATTAGCCCTAAGTATAAGTAAAAGTATCCTAACCTCAGTTATGATATAGAAATAAGTAAGAGAAACCAAAACAGGTGATACAAAGTAGGAAAGCAAGAAAACCACTCAGTAGTAACAAAACAAATCCCCGAACCACCTTTCACTCTTAAACAAAGGTATCTATTTCTTTTGCTAGTGTCAATTCATTATGACAAGATAAAGTATTGAAGTAAGTAAAGTGGATGTCGAGTTAAAGTAGCGGAGGTACTCGTGGAAGAACGAAAGAAAGAATAGGGGTTTTGACTACTGGTGAGTAAGGCCAGTTAGCATCGAAGTAAGTATTAGAAGCAGTGGTTACAGTAATAAAGGACACTGGTGAATCCCCAGTTTCTAGCTATATAGCCTTTTCGATATTAGTTATTAGGAGCGGGGGACTCAAGTTAATAAGGCATGCAAGTGAACATATAAGGATTGACAGCTTAGTGAGTAAGGCTGGGTCTGCTAAGGAGTAGTAAGGCTTAGTTCCTGTGGAGTTAAGAAAGAAAGAAAGTGAAGATAGTAAGCCCGAGAGATAGTGACTACAGAACCAAAGCAAAGAGATATAGACTGAAGTGCAAGGTAGGGGGTTACAAACCAATAAAAGGAAAGACATAATGATATAAGTTCTAGTAAGAATCTGTGTTATGGGAGGTCGCTTTTAAGCAAGTGGCAGCATCCTTCTAGTTAAGCTACGAGGCATTAGTAACAGATAGTTAAGCTACGAGGCATTAGTAACAGAGTGCGCAGCTAAAGAGTTCGATTAAGTAGCGGCCAGAATTAGAAGTCCAGTACTTAAGTTCGGGCAAGGTGGAGAATAAAGAAAAAGGGACATAGGAGAATAAAGAAAAGGGACATAGGCTGATAGCACGGACAGTCAGAGTTAGAGCGCCAGGAATAGGGAATGCCAGGTATAGCGCCAATGAGAAGTCTATAGTAGTTAATCCTTAAAAGCTATAGTTCAATCCTATTAGGTGGGGTCAATCTGCTAGTTCAATCCTATTAGGTGGGGTCAATCCGCTAGTGAGCATTGAATGAGTTAAAGGCTGAACTCGCCAACAAGGGAAAAGCAACAGTGTACTACTGCTACACAAGATTGGAACGGCTAATGGAAAGAATGGAACTGCTTGAACTTAAAGCTGCCTTTGCTTGCTTCTATTCTCTGTACTGTTCCTTTGATTCCTTACTAAAACTATCCGACTTCAAAACGACTCCAATAGATCGAACTCGGTGTACGAATCTCTCCTCAACGCCTGCCTCCCTTGTGCACCTAATCTGGCTTTCGTTGTTGGAGGCTTCCGTTCCTGTATATAAACCTGACTGACACTACTTTCTCTCATTCCCGCGCTGCTTACAAAAAAACCACTCCCTTGTGCGGCCTTATAGGCTTACTATACTTTGTCTCATCCTTACTCCCCTGCCTATTAGTCTGTTGCTTTACTTGACTCCCCTGCCTATTAGTCTGTTGCTTTACTAGCTTTGGGAACGAACTACTATCTAATCCGGAATGAACTGATAGGTAGTCAATCTGACCCATTACCCCAGAGCCTTAGCCTTACTTGTTTTAGTGTTAGCCTCGCTTTCCTGCTTGAAAACTTGACTTCCTCTTACACTCTTCTACTCCGGAACTGATACTTACCTTATCGGGTGTTTATCAAACTAGACTTATAGGTGCTGAAAGCCTGCTGGCAAACATTACATACAAACAGACTACCAGCTACGGGCTTCTTAGTTCGAGCCTGCCTCTACTCCCCTAGATCTTAGCCAGCTACTGATGGAATCAATCAAATCTTATAATTCTAATCCAAATTCGAATATACAACAATTCATGTCACCACCAAACACCCAACAGGTTTTCTTACTTCCAAAACCAACCCAATGGTTTCCTAGTTAAGGGTTAAATGCTTTAGTGACGCTTTCATTCCCTCCCAACCCCTTGTTGACTTCTACCCTATTCTATTCCGATGACCTCTAACCTTTTCTATTCCTATTGCCTACTATTATGATAGCCCGGTGGCATTGATTCATTGCTTCTCCCCGCCCGGTGGCATTGATTCCATTCCGTGCAGCTCCCCGGCCCGGCACACAACATGGCTATCGAGAAAATGGAAAAACATATAGTAAATAGAACTAGTGGAGCTGTTCCATTGAAACCAGTTACTCTACGCAAACCACTAATAATTAGAATACAAAATCACTATCAATACTATGGAAATACTATTAACATTATATAAGTAAGAGAATGTTTGAAAAGCACAAATCAAGAAAGAAGATAAGTTACAGTAAATAGGATAAGGTATAGCTCGTAAATGACAAATACAGAATTAGGGGCAGGTCAGACAGACTTTAATCAAGGGGTGGCGGAGTGGACAAGCAAGGATCGGAATACCAACAATCTAACTACAGAAGGCGGTGGGCAGGAGTGAGAAACTCATAGGTTATACAATAAGGCAGTGCAAGGCCCATAGTCAGTATATCTAGGATCCCCGGACCAGTAGAAATAACTCCCTCCGCGCAACGTGTTCAACATAACATGTTTATTATGAGTCCAGTGTTTGTCTAAGTGACTTGGCGACTTAACCCCGACCCCAAAAAAAGTGATATAACGATTTACCTTTTGAAGTCTATTCCGCTAAGCAAATAGAAAGACGTTTACTATACATTAACTTAATACCTAATTGAATAATGAAGAAATCCACTACTATATCTAAGATCTAAAGTACCGATACAAAGAGTAGAACCCAGCAGCCAAAGCCCTATTATCTCCCCTAGGGCCTACCTCCTCTCACTTGACTCCCTTTGCTTTCATTCCATCAGCTATTCCTCTAAACCTTAACTGTGATACAAAACAACAAATAACCAAATTATTGTTGCTTTATTACCGAGTGATGTCTTCGGCGTTAGGTAGCCAGGAGCTTCTAATGCCTTTGATGCCTATGGAACAGGAGTTTCAGAGTTCAAGAGAGGAATATCATTTTTCAAGTAAGAGAGGTGAGGCTTGGGAACACTCGCTCAATTCTCTATTATGTGGCAAGGTCGGCCCTATTCCAGTTTTAGGAGCACTGGCTCAATTCCATCTTTTAAGTAAAAGCCAAACTCGTCTACTGATTAATTTGTTTTCGTTTGATAGCTGGGAAAGATTAGTTTAGAAGCACAGTAGTCTAGGTCTTAGTTCCGAGTTTCGTTCTCGTTAATAGCAGTTCCCATCCTTATTCGTATAGGGAGTTCCCATCCTTATTCGGTATAGGGATCAGATTGAGAGTTCACAGGTTATAAGCCCTAGTTCTGAGTTTTGGTAAGGTAACACTAGATATAGTTTGAAAGCAAAGAAGATCTGGCTAAGATACTGTAAAGCTAGGTTTCTAGTTTCGTTCTTTAGCTGTGTGATCTCATGGACACAAACTCTCCCGGGCAAACTCTTTCTTTGATCAGCATCGCTACGAATAGAATAGGGATGTGACTTGCAATTACTTACTATGCACCCGCGCTACCATAGAAAAGAAATGAGAATAGAAGCTACTGCCTTTGAACCTTAATAAACGAACTCTAATCTCAAATAGAATATATGAAAACACATTAATAGAAGTCGGAATTAATACAAGCAATTGAATAATTAATATATAATGATAGAATACGGCATTTCAGATAATAATAGAAGTCAGAATAAAGGAAAGGGTAGTAAGCCGGGGGCCAAACATAAAGCAGTGTTTCAGCCTTGCTTTTGCTGGCTTAGCTCTGTAGTTAATAGCTCTATTCCCCGTTCTTAGTTAAAACCTGTTGCCGTTGGCTCTGCAACTTATGAGTTCAATCCTTCGTTTTTGGTTTCATCTTTTCTATTGTATTAGTCGTTTTATCCACTAGGGTTAGTGGTGCATCTGCTGGATAGTGGGCCTCTCTATTGACTCTATAAGCCTATGCGACATGGTTTCTATTTCGAAACTGACCTTCCTCGCTCCAACTCGACCTACCCTTACTTTGATTCTATAATAGCGATTACGGATCCTTACTCTATTGCCTAAGAGCCTGTCCTTACTGAACTTCATTATGTATTGATAGTTTGACTCTGCCGCTACCAACCTCAAAGCTACCCTTCTTCTTGACTCTTTTGATTCTTCTACCACTTAGCTGGGTTCTTGATTCTCTTTTGAAGTCTTACTTTCCTGTCTCTTAGCCTTCCACTACTTTCTCTCAGTCCATATCTACCCCGTATTAGTATGCAACTACAGTAATTAAGCCAACATATCATTATTAGTTAACAGAAACATAATTCTGATTAGACCAGGTGCCTCCACGCCCTATCTTGCCCGTGCCTTTGTCCTAGGTCGATGAACAATGTAAACTAGCGCTAACAGGAACGAAACACTACCCCCGTGAGCTGAACCCACTCCTTGACTCCTTGATGTAAATCTGCCCATTACTTGCTTCAAACTAGAGCAATGTCTCCACTCTACTAACTTCCCTTCCCGAACTATACCTTACAAACCTAGACTTGAGCTGGAGAGCACTAACCGCTATTATGATTCCTCCGCTTCCGGGCCTTAACTCTTCACTTTCTATTTTTCTAGTTGGGCCAATTAATAAGTTCTGGCCCTTTCTCTTGTATCGATATGATAAGCCGTCGTCGCATTCCTTGTTTTTAGCCATATGCTTAGTGCATCGGGCCTTGTAAGTAGTTAGCCGTGGTTCTATTCCGGTGTCTCCAGTTCAACTCTTTATTCAAATAGAATATCACAATAAGAATAGATCCTGTAAGCAAGGCTCTAAGCGAGGAATAGCAGAGTGAAAGCTATGAGTCACAGGCTGGTAGTCAGAGGCCAAGAGTAATTAAAGTCTTGGGTGTTCGCAAGAGTATAAGGGAGAACGGCCAAGAGTAATTAAAGTCTTGGGTGTCGCAAGAGTATAAGGGATAACTTTACTTGTTGGTCTAAGTCGATAGGGGTGATAATAAGGATTTTCGTTAAGGAAAGGTGGGCTTAGAGACAGGGGTGGTAGCTTGCTTTGGAGTTCAAAGTATTAGTTATGAGTTTTCTTATTCTGGATAGTGATATACTCTGAGTTAGTGGATAAAGCCCGATACTAATTATGGAAAGTCTCAGCTCTTTCCCCCGGAGTTACAGTATTGGGGGAGTTTTTCAGTCTCTCTTTTGTTGGTTGAGCTCTATCTAATAGTAGTAGGTTTATTCCCGAGTAGTAGTAGGTTTATTCCCGAGTTCTATTCCTGTGCCCACTGGTAAGTGAGAAAGCCTATATTTTGAGCTGAAGCCTTGTTATCCCTAGTAGAATTCCTTGGTCCCAGCTCGAGTCTTGTTATCGCCAGTAATTATAAGTTCTGGCAGCACCTGCTTGGTGGATGAAGTCCAGTAAACAGTAGCTACAGTCTGATGGAGTAGATAGGGCCGTTCTCGTCAGTAGGTGCTATAGATCATACCTTTCTTCTCTATTCCTACCTTTTCTAGTAGTAGCTCCATTCTATAGTTCACTGCTCTATTCTTATAGTTATTAATTTGATTCTTTGTATCAGTAAGTGGTTTTTGTTTGCTTATGTTACCAATGACACCCTTATGTGTTGGATTACCCATACCTGAACTGGCAGCCCTAGATCTATAGAAGTAATCCTCCAGATGGACTCGGGTGAAAGTGAGTAGTGTGATCCTTGAGCTTGTACCATAGTAATTGAAGAGCTAGCTACAGGGAAGGGAGCTTGTACCATAGTCATTGAAGAGCTAGCTACAGGGAAGGGCATAAGTGTAGTAGAATCATATAAAGCAATGTCCGTTTGCAAATTAGTAAGTCAGTTTGAAACCAAGCAAGGGCATACTAAAGCTATCAATGCAGACTATAACCAAAGGATGGAAGCCTAAAAGCAGCGGGGAATATATTCTCTTAAGTAATGAAAGGATCCGGATCAGCAGTTAAAGAACGAAAACAAGTAAGGAGATGAGAGACTAAAACTAGCGCGGTAGTAGTCAGTTTGAATCAAGAGATAGAGAAGGTAGGCCCATAAGCAGTAGAGCAAGGTTCTAATCCTGAGTCATATAATTCAAGTAAGAGCGCTAAGCCCGATAGCTCGGAAAGATAGACTTATAGGTGGGTTAACTGCAGACTCAAACAAGAGCTAGGGAGTTTTTAGATAAGTAAAGTAGCGGTGGGCTGTCCTATTGGTGGGTGCGGGAATACTTTTCCAAAGGTTGTCGATTTATTATCCTTATTCACATATATAGTCTCAATACAATAAAAGAACAGAAGCTAGTTAAAAGAACAGAAGCTAGTTTTCTCAGTGCCAATGATATTCTTTCTTTTCTCATTAGAATATAGATATTGACTTGACTTCTTTCTTTTCTCATTAGAATATGGATCTATTGCTTACAAGACTCGACTGCTTACTAACATATGTTTTCCGATCTAAATCCAGTCATAGAAGAATAGAAGCGGAGTACATTAATGCAACTCTAAAGTAAGGATACCCGGGCTAGGCCATTGATAAACCAAAGAACTTGAACGAGCTTCTAAGACCACCAAGTCACTTACGGTAGTCCCATTAACTTGTTTAAGTATGAGAAGTATAAAAGTCAGACTAAAGGGTAGTATAGGGTAGTAAGGTTATACTAAAAGGTAGTAAGGTAAGGCTGATATGGAGGAGAGTCAGGCTGTTATTCGGTGCTGTTAGTCGGTAGTTGGACTCTCGCTAGTAGGTGCGCTAGACCATACTCATTAGTGGAAGAATCCATACCATACCATATAGGTTAGCTGCCAGTTGAAAGTCAAGGTTTTTCCATTAATTACATTTCCTGTTCGATCGTTTTATCATATAATAATAGAATCCAATCCGATACTGGGATGTGTTGTGACATACGTAGGTTTCAATCCATGTTTCAATCAATAGGCAATAGGGATGTGTTGCGCAACGAAAGACATATGTTTTATATGGCACATAAGAATCAAAGCAAGTATAGTAGAACTTACCTATCAGAAATGTAGAGGAAAGATCCAGTTGTTGATATTCTAAATTAGAAGAAAGGGTAGAGTAAACCATACGCGGGTTGTTTTTCAGAGTCAAGTCAGTATCGGGTCTATAAGTAGCAAATACATAATAGAATTCAAAAATAGGATAACTCCTAAACTAAGAAGTAAGCCAGTTTTTTAGTAGTTAGAGTTTCGAACCGAGGAAACCGGGCTCAGGGATATGAATGAAAGGGGCAACTACGAGTCTAATGGGCAGTAAAGCAAGGGTTGAGGTCATTAGTGGAAGTTTGAAAGTAAGGCAATAGGGTTGGGGCTACTGCTGAATATAGGGGCCCTTGTATACTCTTATGATTATTACTTATCCGAAAAAGTAGTAGAGCAACAGAAGTAAGACATCCTCCGTCTGGGGTAGTAAATGGTAGAGTAGAGTAAACAGAGGAATTAGCCAGGTCAGATAGGAGCGGGTAACTAATGCTTTAGTTTCATTCTTTTGAGTAGTTGTTCCATGATTAGTGTTCTACCAGATGTAGTTGTGGTTGAATTCTTTGACTTACTTATTTCATTCAGTTACAAGATTAATGAGTATAGGAGTTTTGTTCGGGAGCAATCCAATCCATAGTTCTTAAAGAATCAAGTCAGAATTAAGTGCTAGTTGCCAGAGGTAGATTAGAGCCCAGCCCCAGTTCCAGTTCAAAAGTAAGGTTATGACCGATTCCAATCTGCCGGTCAAAGAAATCAGTCAAAGCATAATATATACTGAAAGTAACCTATGACCTACAGAAAGAAGTAAACAAAGAAATCCGTAAAAGCAGGTAAGTAAGGAAACTGCCTCCGCTTGAGTGTCATTCGCCTTAGTAGTGGTTTCATTCTTCTATTCCTTATTCTTAGTTGCTTTTGCATGATAGCAAATAGAGACTCTAGTTAGTAAAGAGAGTTAGCTTGAGTTGAGGGCAAGGAAAGTATGTAGTAGTTGGGGCAAGGACAGTAAGTAGTAGTTTGATTCCTTAGTTCTATCATTGAAGTCTTATAAGCCATTCCGAGCTGAGAGCTTAGGGCAGGGAGTTTAGACTGAGAACAAGAAACTGAGTTCAAGAATAAGAGTAGAGATAGTAAACCTTAGAGTTAGGCGCAGAGGACTCGTAGCTAAGAGCAGGGGAACAGACCTAAGAATAAGGGGCGAACAAGCAAGAATACGAGTAACAACATAGAGAATCAAAGGAATAAGTAGAAGGAAGAAACTCGGAACAACAGAGAGAATCAAAGGAATAAGTAGAAGGAAGAAACTCGGAACTAGGAGTAGACCAGTACCTAATAGACTTGAACTCAATATTGCCCAACCAACCTCATTACTAGAATATGTATTGTATCCTGTATTCCTTACTCTAATCTTATACTAATCCTAACTATACTTGTTTAGAGCCTTGCTTACTTTACTTTTTGCTTATTATTATCATATAGTAGCGTAGTTAACATCACCAGTAGCAGAACTTAATATAAGGCGCACCAGTACTTATAATTCCCGGAACTTATAATAACCCCCCTTCCACTCTTAGGTTTATTCGAATACTTACGCTTGAAATGCCTATGTTTGATTTAGAGGCTTGCTTTCCTGAGAACAACACTCCGCGAATTATTAACTTGCTCTGCCGTATTAGGTGAGCAGAAGAGAGCTTATAATTCATTTAATGCCTATAACACAAGGCCAATAAGGAGAAAACGGAGGAGCCTGTTTGTACTTGGTGGTCATTCTTGATTTACCAATAAATAGATTAGTTCCAAATTCAATAGAAAATCACTTCTGTGGTGTTGATAGCTATACGTTACTTGCCAAGTGGAGAATCCTTTGTTTACTTCGGCAAGATATAGATCAAATGAATTCTTTGTTGAGCCCCAGATCCACCAGCTGCAATCTAGGGTCCTGTTTCTAGAGTTATGAGCTTAGCCTACACTGAGAGCGGTGAGGAATGTGACAGATCAACTTCTCCTAAGGTTATTACCAAGAACAGAGGCACGGTTTGTTAGATAAGGTAAGGTAGAAACTTCTTCGGCCCCTATAGTAGGTTGCAGAGTCAATTCCATGCTTTGAAGCGGGAAGGAAGGAAAGTGAAGTTCAAGGAAAGTATCCAAGAGAGAGGGCTCTCCCATAAAACTACTCAAGTGTTGAAATAGTTAATTGACGCCTAACATCTTAGTGGGCGAATACAGGGTACGTGCTCCTTCTTTACCAAACCCTGCCCTCGTATTGGAATGAAACATGTAAGTAAACCATATTCTTGAATGAACTTTACTGATTATGCTTCCTCACCAGCACCGGATCTAGCTTCTCCTCGAAAGTGACTTAGGATATCCCTTCCACCTCTCCTATCAAGTAGTAAAGTAAAAGAATTGAACTAAGTAGTAACACCTCCGCAGAGAAGTATTTGCTTGGCCCTGCTTCTTTAGCTGCTGACTTACCTAATCCAGCTTCTGTACCTTAATCTGTTCCTACTTCCTAACCTACTCCTACTCCGGATACAGCACCAGTTCCTGTTGCCTTTGTCTATAAGTCTACGAATTGCCAGTTCCAGAATAATAAGAAGCCAGTTCTAACCCATTTTACTAATTGTTACTAAAATGAGTATAAGTATGGGTGTTACTCAAATCTGAATGTTACTAATTTGGTCCCACGGGCTCCTGCAGCCCTGAATACTGGACTTGGTAATTTATTACTTGCTATGCGCTCGGGAGCCGAATGAAGTTATTAAAGCAATCTAGAAAAGGTATTTCTTCCCCGATCCTATGATCAAGTAAGAGTCAAGGTATCGATTGCCGAGGTATATATACTAATGTTCTCCTGTAACTAAGGGATACAAAGCGGTCTGCTTCTCAGCATCTCTAGGTACTAGATAAGAATTCCACTCATATTACCGCAGATATAATAAGTGGCACAGGACTGGAAGTTAAGAAAGAAGAATTAGTTGACTTAGGAAATGAATTAAGGGCACAGACAAAGTGGAAGCTCCTCGCCATTGCTTGGTTAGTAGTGACTTTGCTGATAGCCATAGGTATAGGATATCAGAGTGAGATTTGAGTCTAGTTCCCGTTCTCGAGTCAGGTTATTACCGATATGACCGATTCCATTCTTAGTATAGTACACCTGTTTGTTACTTCATTGAATCCCTAGTGGAATCCGTATTAGTAGCCAGAGAAGAGAGAGGCGAAGATCTAGTAGTAGTATAGTAGTCCGGAGCCCTAACTTGATTTGTTGCCCTTATTTTAAGTCCCTAGTAGTTTCATTCTTTGTATTTCTTGGTTCATTCTGATTGGTATTAGTTTCACCACTAGTGGGTAGTGGTTTCATTCTCACACTCCTCACAAGGGCTTAAGGCTTCTACTATCTAGGACAATTCTGGTTGGTGTTGGTTGAACTCTATCCCTTGCTAGCTCTACTCTTTTACTACCTGGTTGAAGTCTTAGCCTTAGCAGCCCTGCAGCGTGGTTAGATACCTTAGCTCCATAGCTTCAGTCCCATACTAGCCACCAGCAGCCTGTTTCTACCTAGCTCAACTCCTTGCCTTGCCAGCTCCACGACTAGCTGACCGAAGCAGCAGTCACAGTAGCACCGGGATCAGGCTTACACTCACTAGCCCCATTCCAAGTATACCGAGCTGCAGGCTTAGCAGACAGTAGTAAAGCCTCAGTAGCAGCGGTCTCATTCTTGCACTCACTCGTTTCATTCTGATAGTGAGGTGTTTCATTCTGGTTGTTGGAGTTAGTAGCTATAGCACAGGTTGTTAGTACTAGTCATGTTGTTACTTGTTGAAGTCTTTGTAGCACTGGTTAGGGAATAGGAGTAGGAATAGGATAGAGAATAGGAGTTCAAGTCATAGCAGTTGGTATTAGTACAGGTTTTCTTCTTGCACTCCTTAGTTTGATTCTGAGGTAGTGAAGAAAGTAGGTGAATTAAGGCTTATACCTCTTAGTTGCATTCTTAGTCGATTTATTAGTAGTTGTTCCAGTCTGCCTAACACTGGTAGTAGTCTCATCCAGTAGGGAGGGGCAGTGTTTCAGGCTTGTTAGCACATAATGGTGTCTCGGAGTTACTGTATTAGGTCTTGTAGTTACTTGTTACTGATGAAATGCTGAGTTTAGTTAGCTCCCTCTGCTCCAGGTAGGTAACAATTCCTTTCGTGTGCTTTCCTCTCTTAGAGCTAGTCCTACTTAAAGGAGTGAGTTCAATTCTTATCGGTGTTAGCTGTATTCCGAGTGGCAACTGGTATCAGGCTTTGCTTTAGTGCTTTCATTCTGTTTGTTAGTAGCTATAGCCTGGTTAGCCCTGGCTCAAGTCTGGTTGGGAGTAGTATCAGTCTTGCTAGTCCCAGTATCAGGCTCAGAGTTGTTGGTACGGTTGAAGAATGAGAACTAATACTACCGAGTTGGAGTCTTGGTTTGATAGCTAGAGCCTTTGACTCCCGGGTTAAGCCTGAGCCAGTAGAGGTCAATTCCGAGCCTACCTGCTTTCATTCTTAGTATACCTGGTTTAGGTCTTGGAGTTCAATAACACAGAACAGAACTAGCTACCCTTGCTTTCATTCTTTAACTCACTGGTTTAGTTCTGTGACTTGTGGTTCAATTCTGGAATTCCTTATTCTGAGCTTCATTTACTTAATTACTCCACTCTTTAAGGAGTTAGTTCAATTCTTGCATTCCGACTAGCTCAACAGAGGTGAATTCTTGACCTGCCTAGGCGAGCACAGGACTTAGCTTCAACTCGCTATTAAACTCACACCATTAACTTAAGGGCTGGCTAGGATGAAACTCGCTATTAAACTCACACCATTAACTTCAGGGCTGTAACAGGAACTCTCTACTTTCATCAGGAACTCCCCATCCTTTCCTGGCACCCGAAACTGACTAGAAAGGCCTTCACTTGATACTTGACCAAGAATAGAAACGGAATTGCCTTCCCGTAAGCACACAGCAGATTATATCTCCTCTACCTCTGTAAAGTAGAACTATGGCTACTATACCTTAGTCCACTAATAAAGAATGAAACAAGCTATACTTAATATCAGAATAAAGAATGAAACACATATGTAATAACTAGCACCACGACTCGGGAAAGCAAAGGAGAGTTATGTTCTAGCTCAACCCTCTTATTCGGGTTATGCCCTTCGATTAGGGGACTTACTCATTAACCTGAGGACTCTGCCCCTAACTCTACTTGAAGGTAACTTCCTGCTTCGTTGCTTGCTGCAAAAAACAGGACTAGGTTAAACAACGAGAAAGAGGGCTTGGCTTGCACACCAGTTCTTTACCGCTATGTGGGCTACGTTAAACCAAGTTCAGCTCCGTGGGCTTTGTATAGGTCTCAGTCAGGTTCATCTGTATTTGTAGACGTAAAGTAGGAAAGTAAGAATTCCGTGATAGGAGCAAGAGCCCTTCTAGTAAGTTGTATACCGAAAATGAAGGAGCAAATATATATGTGGCACTAGAATTATAAGTACTGGGAGCTTAGTTGCCGAGCAGGTCATTCATAAACGGAATCCGGTCCAGGTCAAGTGAGAGTTTAATCAAGTACTGTATTTGTATCCAGAGGATAGAGATTGGCTGTTTGAAACTGCCTATAGTGCTAGTTCAAGTGTTTGGCTACGACTAAGTGCTTTGTTGGAGGCGTTGAAGCTCCTTTCCTATTTGAACTAAAAGTACGAGTCCACTTACTTCTGGCTTCTGCCCCCGGCTTCAGATCCCGCAGTAGAGATAGAGGTGGAGGTTGGCGCTAAGAGAATCCAAATTGGGTATCCAAAAACCACTGTACTTGCAACGGCCGGTTATTATA